>OX392464.1:49712075-49943186 GCA_947623515.1 Neoascia interrupta
GCCTGGTGTTTTACTCGATTTTTGTTCGTTTTGTGGCAAAAATGCATCTCAGCTCCCAGGCAAAGGAGAAACATGGGTAGAGAATGTAGGCTATTATTTTTTATGCTTTTGGAACTGGGAGCTTACCGTCATCAACTATGATGACGGTAAGCTCTGCGCTGTATAGACACATTTCATTTGACACCTGAAGCATCAAAAACCATCCACAAATAAAATAGCTAGGCCCATTTATAATTGACGTCACTTAAGAGATCGTGGGGAGCAGCACACGTCACCGAGAGGGTGCTCAGAGACGCCCGGTATACCTTCTGCTTTCTGCGCTTTTCTGGTCGCCTGGTGTTTTACTCGATTTTTGTCGATTTCGTTGCAAAATGCATCTCAGCTCCCAGGCAACGGAGAAACCTGGTTGAGGTGTCAAAATGACTGGCAGAGAATGTAGGTTTTTTTATGCTTTTAGAACAGGGTGACCATTCTCGCTCAGGGTGACCTGAAAACATATAAGTATAATTTTTTACTTACTTTTTTGACTACAGGGTGCTCCAAGAATTGCATATAGGCTTATCTGAAAATATTAAAAATTCCTCTCTGAACAGGAAACAAGATAGCAGGGCAAGGAATTCAGAATCAGTTTCTCGAGTTCTTGTAAACGGAGCAACACGGCTTAGGTCTCAAAATGACATGCAAAAAATGTTATTTAATTGTTCATATTTTTGCTGGAACAGGATGCTCATCCCGACACAGGGTGACCCGAAAACGGAGTTGCAAATTTATTTTATTTTACTTATGTTATTGCCGCAAAATACAGGGTTATGTAGAAATGTTGAAATCGTTACTTTTGAAGTTTTGTAAAGCATTTCGATCAAAAAGTGTGAACAAGATATGTATGTAACAACAAGAATAAAAACTGATGGGAAAAAAATTATACATTTTAAATATGTTCTTTATTGTATTTCTTTTCTTATTGGAACGAGCTATGCAGATAAATTCACGAAGCTTAAAGTATTCTCAGGATCGGTCAACGGGCTTATGAAATTTGACGGAAAACGAAAAGATGTTTTTCTGGCACAAAAATAAGAAAAAACAAGTGTTTTGAAATCAGTAAGCATTTTGAAACTGTGTGAAATGAAAAAATAAAATAAAGGAATAAAATATGTTTTATAAAAAGTTTAAGTAGGAAATTATGAACCAATTTTGAGAGTTGAAAAGTTTTGAAAGAATTATATAAGCCCTAAGTTTTCCTCCAGTTGTTTTCCAGAAGTTGCCTTTGGAGGGACCAGTCTTGATGTTGCCGATTTCTTTTAAGTTTTAATGACAGAACTTAGGTATTAATCACAAGGTAAGAGGGGCAGATTAAGGTTAAATAAATATTTTTAAAATAAAAAAATAGTCAATTAAAACACAAAGTATTTTTTTATTATATATATATTTTTTTTTTAAATAATGTAACATCGTTTTATTCTCGCCCAAAGAACTATAATATTATTTATTAACTTTTTCTTTATTGTATAATATATTTTTATGTATATCATACTATATTGTGGCAGTGGTAAAATCAGAGTATTTGTCCATGGCATTTTACATTACTACTCATTGTATATAACTATTATTTTTTTTGTTTTGCTCAATGTTGCTTGTTGGTTGTTATTTACTGTTTTACTTTCGAATACATTTATATTTTACTTTTAAGTTTTCTAGAATATTTTGTAAACTGTAGAAATACTTAAAAAAAAGCAATCTTTAAAAGATTTCAAAAAGGATAATCTAAATTATACAAAAACATATATAGGTAAGATGAAACAAAAATTGTTGCTTTTCGTGTGTTTTTGTTTTTCGTGTATAGTATATAACCTTATTCTTTGATAAATCAATTTGTCGTGTTTTTTGTTTGGATATTTTTTTCAAGTATATGTTAAGTGGGTGTGGTGGGGTGGCCGTAGTAGGTTAAACAATTTGTATTTCTATTTAATTCAATATTCTAAAACTAAACTATAATTTGACTAACAATATTAAAGAATTTTTTTCTGTGTGTAGTTCTTTATTAATTTTAATTACATTCAAATGTAATTTCCTTTGTTTTAACTTTTTTTTTCATTAGTTAATCTCATTTAATTACGCTTTTGGGGTTATCTCGATATTAGTTAATCTTATTTAAATTGTGGTGGTTTTATTAATTTCTTTTATTTTTTTAGTTGTTTTTATTAGTATTAAGGTTTGATCAACAATTTTTCATTTATAAAATCTAGTTTTTATCATTCATAAATTTTTATTGTAAAAACAAAAAATAAAGAATATTTCTTAAGTGATTTTAAAATTTAAAAATTAATACTTTGTTTTTATTTTCTTAGTTTTCGTTAGACTAGAATACTTAAACATTAAGTGAACAATTTTAACTAAGCAAAAATTTAATGTGAAAGCCGTTTGTTTCTGTTAACAATGTTGCAAGTAGTTTGGAGTAGGTAAACATTGTCAATACTTAACTGAATCTTCAAATGGGGATGTCCGGAAGTAATGGAAGTTATATTTTGTTGCAAAAACTACATACATCAAATCATGTAAGTCAGACTTCAGTCTTCTTGTGCTTTAGGTCACGCAATTATGATTGCATAGTGTATGGATGTGTAACCTATCTGGTTAATGATGTTGACAAAAAAATAATGATGGTGTATGTGAGGAAAAGAAGGCAACGTCACGGAATGCGTTATGCTTTTGCTTGATAGTGTGTAAAAGATTGTTTCCTTGTGAAACCCTGAGCATTTTTTCCTTTTATTTTTTTGAACAAAACAAATTTAAGTCCACTGGAAATAAAAGTCAGATTTTTAGAACTTAACTTACTACCCTATCCCCAATTTGATTGATAAAAATTAAATCATTTAATGATCAAGAATTATTTAGCTTTCTTTTGACTTTTTAAGCAACATGTTGTTTTTGATTATAATAAATTCAAATTATATCTTAGGCACATTTAATACAGAAAATTGTTTATAAACAACAATTAGTTAGACAGTTAGTTGTAGAGCTAACTTAGTTTCAAATCTTAAATTAACACAAATAATAATAGATAATAGGTCCGAGTATAAATGACATTAACAAAACTAAATGTAAATTTATGTATTTAAGTAGGTTGTATTCTTAAACACTTTTTTATGCTGCTTGTTATACATACATAAATACAATTTTTTAATTATTTTATTTGTTCACTTTGAAATTTTAACATAAGACAATTGGTTTACGATATTTTACTTTTATTTTACCATTATTATTACATTTTTTTTTGTTGTATAATATTGTGCATACATTTAACTATATGTAATTTTCATTTAGCTTAGTTAATTTTTTTCTTTTATAATATTATTATCATTTTTCTTTATTCTAAATATAATATGTATATATATATAATTCACATTTTGTCTGGTTTATTATATAAGTATTAATGTACGATATGACACAGTGATATAGAAGCAAGCCCAGAACAATGAAAATTGTGTTTTTTTTTCTTTGCTTTTTTGTACAATATATGTATGCAAAGCAAAGTTTTTAGGGTTAATTTTTTTTATTGGTTGCTGCAAAAAAATTATCAATTTGGCCGTTGTTTTTTTTCAAAAGGTTAAGTAGGCAAAGGTTTTTTTTTTGGTTATATTAGTGACTAGATACAATTTTTTTTCTTATAATCTTCTTTTTTTTTTAATAAAACGTCGCACAACAGCTATTAAGAATCAAACCCAGGCACCGCTCTCCCCGGCAATATACTACCACACGACACATTTATAGATCCGGCGACAATGAGAAAAAAATCATTGAAGATAAACTTTACTACTCAGCATCCACATCAAAATATTGTTAAAACCTCATTCTCAAAAGTAAAATTATCTTTGATGAGCTGTAGAAGGACTTTGAGTGCCTCACCCTTATATCCTGTTTTCTGTACTTTTCAGGAACCTTCGGATGGAGACGTTCTCTGTGACAAATTTACACATTCAGCATGTTTGCCGGTAAAGCAGAAATAAGATTAAAAGTGCTAAAGCTAGTTTAAGCCAGAGCTCACTTGTCACTTCCCAATATGCCCACCATGTACGGCCGAACGAGCAACATAAAAGCCCATGGCAACTACTGTCTTGCAGGTTCCAACTGTGACTCCACCGACCATAAAACTGCGCTTAGCGAGAGACGATTAAAAGTAACTCCCGAAGTGTCTCCACCGAACAAACAGGATTAATTTGACACGAGTGTTTTCTTTTTCATTTTGGGTTTCAAAAAAGAGTGGCGGTGACGGAGCGACAACATAATTCCCTTGTAAAAATCCCAATAAATAACATTTTTGTGACAGCTCTGTCATACGTGGACAGTTTCAGCTTCCTTTTTCAGGCATAAAACTGTTATGAAGGAGTGTAAATAGGCGAGATTTATAATCCGCCGAGAGGATTTAAATTTGTATGGTAAATCTCAACATTAAAGGGAGATTAGTTGAAGATTTATGTTAAGCGCGGATTAGTGTTCGGTGGAGACATTGTATTAAAGTTAACCGTTTCAGCAATTGCGATTTGATACACAAACTTTAAATCTCGTCTTTTCCTTATAATAATTTTAAATTCGCTACTATTCAAGAGCGTACGGCTATTATTGCGTGCATTATCATAGAGCGAATTGGAAGGGTTAAAGGAGAAAGAGAGGTTAGAAACTGGTGCACTTTGGTTTTAAGCAATTCAGTACTGTAGTGACGAGGAAGCCTGTCTACCTGAAGATCTATTTATAAAAGAGCGATATCATAACGCGGTCTTTTGTTAAACTGGTGAGTATTTCTTCTTGTGCGACCAGCCAAAGATGGTGTAACGTGGTATTGGGTCCACCTGCCCTGACGTTACAGTTAAACTCTAGTTTTGGACTTAATACCGGAACAAAATTAGTCTGGAGTTATTCCAGCGACCAGTTTTTCAGGGCAAAATTAACTCCGTTGACTCTCCCAGCTTCAACAGCTTCACTTCACATAGAAAAAGACAGGAAAAGAAGTTCGAGTCATTTTCAGATGTCAGTTTTTTCTTGAAACACGAAAAACCACTGCCATCTGACACAGAAAAAACGTTCAAAGAAGTTTATACTATTCACCAAAGTAGATCCGGGATCCACTAATCATTGGTGAGTTAAGCGGAGATTAATCAAGGATCACTAATTTTCGCTGCCATTCATGGACAGCGACTGACAGTTACATCTTCAGTTGAGGGCAGCAGACTTAATTGAATTTTCGCTATTATCTGCCTTTTTCTTTCCCCACGCTTAAATTTTGCATGTCGTTCGATTTGACAATCGCTCCATTTGAATGTCCAATAAACTAGGAAGTTTGCCTGGAAAAGTGTATGAAACATGGATGATGTCGAAACAATACTGTCGAAACAATGTATGGACTTAGAAGTGGCAGATAAGAGATCTTTCATGACGAGAGTTGGAGTAAAAATAGAGCACCGGGGCACAACAGTGAGCATCAGGCTTAAAGACGCTCAGAACAACATGGAGTCTGGCACCGGGACTTTCGAAACATTAAGTCCAAAAGCCTTTCTAACACCAAGAAAATGCAATAAACCATTCGATCAAAACCAAACCAAGGCGAAATTGACGGAGATTAAGAAGCTTTCGTGATTTAAAACATTTCATAAGCTGCCAGTCCATAAGAAACTTCATGGCCTTAGATAGGGCGCGAAACCTTTTTTTCGGAACAGGTTGAAGAAATCCGGTTTTATTTTCCAAGAAGGCGATCAAAAAAGTAAGACAGGTAGAAAAGCTTACATTATGTGGGGTTACGTGGCTGTCCGCGCTCCGCAGGGACACACTAAGACCAAAGGAGGTCTACAGTGTTACCACTATTGTAAGACCGAAATTACCAGCCCGAGGACCTAAATGATGAGAATGAGAAAGGTTGAGGCAACCAGTATCGGTAGTCTGTTTCGAAGTTCACTTAATCGATGGTTGATTGTTTAGGAAGGGACTGACCCGAGAAGGGTAATAAAGGCTGGGGGTAAGCGTTATGGTGTGAACAACATTCAGCTCACTAAGAACTGGGTCCCATGACTGTTGGACTCCAGATAGGAATTTGCCTTGAGGATGGGAGGGGGCGGGGTTGGTATGAATTGGAGGGTATAACTTCAGGTTGGTGTAACCGTTTTCAGTATGGAACTACGTAAACAAGGTAGTGGGAGGTCAGTGAGCAGTAGCCTTAAATGAGAGGATAAGGCAAGGGGAACCGGTTTTGGTATAAGTCCGAACCAATTCCCCATTCAGTAAGAATAAGCTTCAAGGAGGGGAGAGTTCAGGGATAACCGATTTCGCTATATGAACCCTTGCCGGAGGAGAATTTTTCGGCAAAATGATGATGCAGGAAACCATTTTTCGATGTAAACACATAGCTCAGGCGACTCACCTCTCGATTTGCCTTGAGGAATGAGAGAGCTAAGGGTACCCGAAGAACTATGAGCTCGTATGAGGGGGCAAGTTTAGGTACAGGTACAGGTGGAGTCATAAGGCTACAAACAAAATGAGTTCCAAGGAGATTGAAAACGATTATCGGAATGGAAGATGAGATGGAAATTTTTATGTTTTTGACGAATAACCAGAAATTTTTACTCCCTTTGGGACACTGTAGAGTTTTTCACCTTCATTTCATCATATGCGAAGTTTACACGACGGATTAGGGCTAAGAGCATTGCAATAGTTTCTGGCTTGTTAAAACTTTTTTCGATTTTCCTCTGTCTCCTCACAGATCTCTGTATAATCTGATCTCTATAAACTCTATGTTGGTCTGATACTTTTAATCCTTCTACGGAGAAAAGGCTCCATATTAAGAAGGATAGGATAGAACAAACGGCTTACTGGTCGGCGTCTGTTAAAAAATAGAGAAACGATTTCGCATTAAGGTAGATTGGTTTTATCAAAACCAAGCTGTTTGGTTGACCTGCGCTTGCTATTTAGGTTAGGGTCGGCAAACCATTGAGCCTGGCCACTGGACAAACAGACTTGCGGCCTTCCTTCTTTGATTTTTTCCTTCCCTACAAACATTTATATAAGACAGGCTACAATACTCTGCTAGTTTTATCCTATCTTTTGCCCGCAAAGGCATAACACTTGAAGGAAGAAGCTAGGTGCTTCTTCGCAAGGTTTTTATGTTCCTACCTTGCGGCTCACTGTTACATAGGGCACCCTCTAACATTTGCTGATAAATTGCTTTCGTGAACGGAGACTTTGTGGTCATAATCTTCTTGATTACCACAATTCACCATTCCTCTTAATCTTGAGCTTAATATTAAAAAAAATCACAATTCAAAGAATGATCATCTATATCTTTAAGAATATCAATTATTTTTGTAGAAAGTTGGTCAAAAATTAGTAACCGATAGCTTAATTGGCTATCGAAGTATCCCTGATAGAGGAAGGTGGCTGGATCATGCGCTGCCGGTGGGTGGGTCAAAAACTTTTCTTTACGAGATTTGTGCACCAGTATTTTAGCTCCACTCTATTCCCTCCATGATATTCCGTACTAGTTAGACAGTTTGCCTTGGATTTGCTGAAGAGCTCTAAGGATTTTGAACGTTACTGACTCCGTACAAAATTTGGGCTAATCGTTTCGTAGATTGGCTCTAATGAGACGACGGTTAAAAGAAAAATTTAAGTACCATCAAAAGGTTTTCGATCGGTTTCTACTTAATAGCTTTGAAAACGAATTGGCGCTGGTCCTCATCCTTAAGTGTGAATTAACATAAGTAAAGTCTTAAGGTAGATACACAATATTATTTTTCAAAACATATAACACAGGAATTAATATATTTTTCTATTGGAATGGTTGACACGAAAATAAAATCTTACCCCATTCTGCTGCTTGCTGTAAACATTTTAACCTAAAGTTACACTAAGTATACACAAAACCTCAAAATTTCCAGTTTAATTTTCCTCAAAACCTCCCAAGTACCTAAATGATACGATTTCAAACAGAGTACAGTATCACGTCGACGTTGCGTTGCATTGTGGTTTCCAAGCATCCATTGTGTTATATTCTCACTAAATGTAGTAGACATAAAACTGACATAGACAAATGTTCTAATTTTTTTTTCTCGATCTTTTATGTATTGAGCTTTTTTTCAATTTTGTTTTTTTCGCTTTTCACTTCCGTATATAATATAAATATTTATTTATTTTTTTTACACTGCATGAATAGAAGTTCTTGCTTCAATTCAAAATCTCTATTAAAAATTATTTCCCACAAAAAATAAACAGAAAAAAAACTTTATCTATTTCACAAGGAATTGTATATCGATAAGATTGTTGCTGGTAATTTTCTTTTAAATATAATACTATCACTAATTTAAAAAATAAATATATATATGATATCATCAACAATAAGTTTGATTTACTTAATTAAAAAAGGAAAAAAAAAAATTAACAAAACAATATCTGCGATTGTTAAACATGTTTTTTTTTAAATCTTATTTGATATATGTTATAATATAAGGATTATGATATATGTTTATGTATATATATAATTAGTCAGTTTTTCACTTTTAATATGCTAAGTATTTTGATGTTAATATTTTTTTTTTTTTTGCTTTTTATATTGTTTGGAATATACAAATGTCTAATGAAAAGCACCTAGTTGGAAAAAAGTATACTTAACACAAGGATTTTTTTATATATATATTTATTTTATGTTTTTAAAATTGTTTAAGGGTACTAATAATCAACTTTATTCTGCTTTCAAAAAGGAATTACATATTATTTTGTCAATTTCTCCCTTGACTTAAAAATTTATATAAATTAATAAAAGAGCATTTCTCTAGTATATATATATATGAAATTTATTTTGTCATAAGACTAGTCATTAATCGATGTTTTTTTGTTTTGTTTTGTAAATCCCTATTTTTGAAAAGCAAGAACTTGACTGTTGAAAACGAACCATCGATTTGACTTGTTGCATTTGAAAATAAAAGAAATTTCTAGTTACAGGCAAAGCAAGTGAACGCTCATGTTTTTTATTTATGAAAAGAAAAAAACATAAATCTCCGTTAAGCACACAAATACAAAATTACATGTCATCACTAAAAGCTAAAACACTTTCTTTTTAGTTTGTATTTTACGTTTTTTTTTTAACCTTTTGTTTTGCAAACAATACTATTTCGCTCTAAACACAATCACTTTAATTTTTTGCCTAAATTTAGTTATTTTTTTTTTAATTTTACAGAACATAATACAGAGACAGTTGATCTAAACTAAAGCACTGATTAATTATTTAATTTTTTTTTGCTTTCTCAACGTCCTTGTATCGTATTCAGATCCTTTTGCGAATTCAATTTGAAGAATATATAATTAAACTCGTTAGATCGTTCGTATCCGTTCCGTAACCGTTTCTTTGTGAAGTCCTTTCAGAAATTGACATATAATGCTTTTTTTACATATATACTTTTTTTTAATCTTAAAATTCAGTTTCGATATTTTTTCTAGTTCTTTTTTTTTAACTTATTAATTATATATTTGGTTTAGTAAATAAAGCGTATTCATACATATATATAGAAAGTTTTCTAGTTTTTTTTTTGTTGTTCTTTTCATATGTTATACATGTTTTATATACGGCTTTAGGTAATATACATTTGAAGGTTATATCAACTCGAAATATTAATTATTTTAGTTGATATCTTTAATTTTTACCATTTTGTTTTTGGTTTAAGATTTAACATAATAAATTTTGTGAAGAATTTTGGCATATGACTCCTTATGAAAAGACAATAATATTAATTTAAATTTATGTAAACTACTACTAGGGAGAAATAATAAACTTGGTTTTATCTTTTGTTTAACAATTTAACTATTTTTTTCATAAGTTTTTGAAATGTTTCTATTTTCAACATTTTTTATGCATTCTAAGTATTTTTTTTATATAGGCAATTAAACGCTTTATCGAATTTTTATGTTTAATGGTAGAAAATTATGACTGTGTCTTTTTAAATTAGGATTATTAGAAATTTATATAACTAAATTTTGAGATAAGAAAAAACTTTTTTAAAGAAAGAGTTGATCTTCTTGTTGTGTGTAGTTATTGCTTTTACCCATTTCAGCTTATTTACTTTGGAATTTTCACAAGGTACTAGCATTTTTATTAGCAGAAATGATAAGGTCCAATCATTTTTTAAAATTGACCTTCTAATTGGGTTCATAAAATTAACTAGACCAATCTTAGGTATACATTTTTTTTAATGCATCTTTGCTCTATGTTTTTTTAAAAAAGGGAGAAGCTTATTGAGCTAGATATAAGGCTTGGTGTCTTTAAAATGCACTGAACTACAAAAACAACAATTCGCCCCATCAGATAGGGTTATATAAGCTTCAAGCCATGAACTTTAAAGACCGCCTAAGGAAATGCAAAAACAGATTAGGTCAGGTGGCTGTCGAATGTTACTAAACCGGCACACTTACGGACGGTTCTTCATCTTCAGTGCAGAGTTAATTCCAACTTTAACCAAGATCTGTCCGGAACAAAAACCAATCTGGAATCGACCGAGCGAGCAGGTTTTCAGTGCAGTGTTAATTCGGTCATTGAAATTGTCAAAATCTTCGATTATCGAAATTATTGACTCTCCCAACTGTCAAAAAGCAGTTAAGACTCTTCTCCAGAGCTTAGTCTGGGATTAGCCCACCAAATTAGGCGAGTTAAACAGAGATTATCCCTGGAAGGAAATTAACTCCGAAATTTGGATTATCTTGCACTGAAAAACTTGCAATTCGGCGGCTACGACAATTTTTCTTCTTTCTTTTTTTATTCTTTTTCATTTAGGCGCGAGGTTACAATCTGAAGTGATGGATTATAACCCTCCGACTCTACTGCATTCCTAATGGTACGTTTGTGGGGTACGCCGATTTGACCTTAGATCATACCGGAAGGTCACCCGGTTTTGTATCTCTTCGTCACTGAGGCCAAATAAATGCTGTTGTCGTTGCATTTGGCGGCTACGTCAAGTAGTGGCCTGTTTTCGTTTGTGACAATTTTTTCAGACTGCGACTCTTTCTAAACAAAAACAATTTGCAATTTTTCCATTTAACCACGATTGAAAAATTACGGCTTTCATCACAATTCACATAAATTGCAGTGAAAACTTGTCTCTTGAGCTTACGACAAAAAGCTTAAGATATTTTTTGTCAATGACGAGACAATGACAGTTTTCTTTAAAATTGACAGAACCGCACCGATACTTTTAACCGTTGAGCTGACTATGCTTGCGGCCGAAAATTCTGTGGCTTTTTGTTGCAGTCTTTTTTATTGTACTCGTATGTTCTTGGCCTAATGAGGCACCCAACTGTATGTGTATTAGAAATCTTTCGAAACGTAAGGGTTACACAATTTTCTGACAGCTAGGCAATTCCTTTATAATGTAGCTTCAGTTGTATCTTTAAAGCTATTCTTCAGGGAACTGCTTAGTTCCGATGTGGCGACCTGCAGAGTCTAGACGTGCTCCCGACTCAACCTGTATGCAGACTTGCTCCCACGATCAGTATTTTTCAACTGTTAGCGATATCCAAGATCCAACACTCACAATTAGCACCGACAGGCTTATTTCATTACAATATTATTTTTGGTCTAAATTCGGACATGCCGCGTAACACAGTTCGCTCACAACCAATCCTAGAAGAGGTCCTGAGAATTATCTACTGGGTGCGTTGTGTATCTACTCTACATGCAGGCACATAACAAGGTCTTATGCACAGGCATTCTTCCACTTGGGTATAGCCACAGTTCGCTATTATCACTTTTTGTGAATTTCGTTGTAAAAAGTACACTTTTTTAGTTTCCATATCTTTGAAAAATTCAGAAATAATATAAAATTAAAGACATTTAATTAGAGATGTAAATGACTTGCAGATCCATTCAGTACTTCTGGGAGTCACAACTTTGGATGACAGCTATTAATATTTAGCTTTTTGCAAACCTACATAAATTCTTTCTTTTTGTAATTTTGAAAACTGAGTACCAGCTGATATTGACGGTGATTGTTCACAGTCTACGCAAACGACTTTTTCTGATTTGTGGCACACTTAGCACAAATCCCCTTGGACGATTCCAACCCTGCGTTTCTACACCGATCCAGTATGGGGGTCAACCGATTCACATGGTATGTCAACGCTGGTGTTAGTAGGTTTATGCTTCACAGCTTAAAAAAAGTAACCACAATTTACGAATATAAGCTGAAAACTTTTGGCTGCATAAATACTTAAATGTTCCAGCAACAAAGAAAATCAACTGCTTCTGCGAATCTTTTAAGGATAAAAGTAAATACCAATAAATTAAAGTGTATGTAGATCATTAAAAAAAAAATAAAGTAAAAAATAATTATACATATAAAAGCTAAAAAAGAATTGTTTCTAAAATTATGATTGTGTTTTTTTATCATTTAGTAAAAATCGAAAATAACCGGGCATAAAAAAATTATGTTGGTGTTCTATTAAAAATCTGTTCTGAAAAATTTTGTTCATCTTAAATTGTATTTTGTAAATTTTTTTATTTTCTATTACATTTTTGTGTTTCTTATGTTTGAAATAAATTATTGCTTCGAAATAAAGTCTGTTTAGTACATCTGCACCATTGTTAAATAACGATACTCTAATCAAGTGAACATACCTCTATTTATGTGATTTTTATTTAATTAATGTTTCTTTTTTTTATTTAAATGATCAGACTTTTGCATAAATATTATCAATATCGTATCGTAATCATACGTCTTATTCTTGGAGTATTATGTACATAATTATTGGTATCATCGATATTTCTTTATTATTTAAGAGTAAATTTGTTTGTTATTAATATTATAATAATATATACGATTGTTTTGTTGATTAATAGTAATTAAAACTTCCTCCTTACGAATTACGTTCCTTTAAAATTTGTATTTGTTTTGTGTATACTATTTTTTTTTTTGTTTTTTTTATCTGCTTAATATGTTATTTATTTTTTTATTATGTAATACATAAGTATGTATATAATATTAGATTTGAAAGCACATCGTACAACTTCAAAATGATTTTTATTTTAGAAATTTTTTCTTTTAATTTTATTTTTGGTCAATTAGTTTAAAAAGTGTTTTTTTTCGTTATAAATGGGAGAATTTTTCGATGATTTTTCTTTTTGTTTTTATGAAATGAATGAATTTCGTTCTGATATTTTTGCGTGACATGATATGAATGAGTGTGAGTGGAATTCGATACAAGAAATATGTTCACATTTGTTAGAATACCATTAGTTAAGATTGTTTAATTCTGTTTTAGCAACGAGAAAATAAAAACATTTTGCAACATTACCTTGTATAGCTGCTTTTGTTATTAGTAAATTTCAACAATTTTTCAATACTGTTTGAGTTTGTAGCTTTTAGGTTATTGTTTTTCAGCATTTAATCTTTATGTAAAAACTGTTTATAAAATTTGTTTTTAAATCAATAATGTGTATAGTAATATATATGTATATATATCTTTTTTTGGTTATAAGAGTAGTATATAGTATTTAAAAAAATGTATATTTCATAGGAAAATTGAAAAAAATCTTTCGAAAAAATTGTATGTTTAGGAAGAGTAAACAAAGCAAGAAAAAAATCTTTCAAAAACCCTTATTATTAAGTTAAAAAAAACACTGTTAAGTTTAGTAGAAAATTGTTTGTTCGTTTTTGTTTTTAAATAATTATTGTATATTATGGTTTTGTTGCGTAGGTCTGTTTTGTAAGTATGTGTGTGTAAAAGTGTTTCTGACATTGAGTGAATAAAAGACTTTAATTGGCTTGAAAAAATTTGAAATGGATTGTGGCTAAGTGGATTTTTTGATAAGTCGCACTTGGAAGCTTTGAGAGATGCTTCCCGACAGACTTCCTAAGCAAGTCATGTTAGCGGAGATGCGAGCGCGTCTAGCCCCTGATGGTAGGCCAAGAAACAGGTGGTGGGATCAGCTAAAGAACGTCTTCCAGATCCGTCTGGGGATCGCGCCTGTATCTCTTGAGTTGGTGGTGGAGGATCGGGAACGTTGAAAAGACCATTTGGCCGCCCTCGTTTCGCGAACCTTCTAAGAATACGCGGTCACAGAAAATGTATATATGTATGTGTCTTTGAGAAAAATATGGAAAATATACCATTATGGCTATGTCATACCTACTATTTGCATATAATAGGCAGGAAATTTTTAAAGCCGACTTAAGCTCATCTAAAGCCTTCAGTCGAATTGCTTCGTTGCGTCCTTCGCGTTTGAATATATCGTATGTCAATCACTTTTCTTAAGTCCGCTTTCCATAAGAACGCCTTCGTCGTTACTGACGTAACGTATTCATGTAGGCTAAAAGCCTATGGCCCAATGAATCCGTTGCCTCCATCACGTTAAAGTATACAACTGATAACTAATTTAAATAAATACGTTCTTATGGGAAACGGCACATAGAAGTGAGCTTACGAAACTTCCCATAAGAACATTGTGTGTTTAACCGAGTTGTCAGTTGTGTACTTTGACGTGACGAGGCGACGGATTGATTGGGCGTGACCCATAGATCTATTTTGAAAAGGTCGTGATTCTGAATACGCCTTCGCCAAGCACCACTTAACAGTTGTGTAATCCGACGTGACGGGCGACCGACGCAACGTGCTCATTGGGGTGGAGGCTAATCTCAACACTTAAAAAAGAAAAAAAGCCTAGTTTACACAGAGGACTAAGCTTGTTCTGGGTTTATAATTTTAAGTGTCGGCTTTTTGTGTTTTTATCGAAAAAGACCAAATTCAGGACCAGCGTCATCTCTACAGTTCAGGAAACTTGAAATTGGTGTGAGCTTTATGCAGTCATAGAGTTGAAAACTATACTCTGTTCTGTTAAAGAAAAATTTTCAGTACAGCTCTCATGGAAAGAGAATTTTTTTCCTACGTTCTCACAGGATGCCACTATGAAAAAATTTACCTAAGTTGTTCCTGAAATGAAGACCTAAATGCGTGTGCGTCACCAACATGTAATAAGGCTCACGGTGGACTGACTGACTTTGAGTGCTGAAAGTCAATCCCCACTTACTTGTTTGAGCGAATAAGATTATTCGTTGCATTCTCTATGGCACCACAGAGCGCACTTTTTGGCGCACTATTACAGCACTAAAGTGTCCCGAGGATTTTGTCCAGCGGAAAGTTCAGTCTTAGTGCAATAAATAAACATATGCGGTGTTTTGTGGGGCTGTTCGAACCCTTCTCAGACCTTCACTGAGGCAGGGACTGTGAAAAAGATTGAGTCTTTTTTTCTGGTTACCGATTGGGTGCCTTGCCAGAAGGTGGATAGGGAAACGTTCACCAGATATGATGGGATTACAACAACCGCAAAATCTGATCAGCGTCTTTTGCCCAAGTAAGGGTCGACCAAAAATTAAACACCGTTCTGTACTAGCTGAACGCGTTTGTGTTGCATCGGAAACTTCCTTTCTATGCTCTAATGCTTTTCGCTCGCGATACGCTTTGCAGTTGAGGGTAGTTATAATCCCTTGACCGCGCGCTTATTATAAAAAATGCCTTCCTCTAAGGGCCGGTTTTTCAGTACTGAGTTAAGCCCAGCTTAAACCAAGATCTGTTAATCCCGTAACAAAACGAATCTGGAGGTAACTCAGTGAGCAGTTTTTCAGTACAGAGTTAACTCCGTCAACGAAATTGTCAAAATCTGTCATTTCACATAGAAAAACCCAGGAAAAAAAGTTCGAGTTATTCTCAAATTTAATTTTTCACAGCAACGCGCAAATGACATTTCACGCAGAAAAAACATTCAAAGAAGTTCATACTGTTCTCCAGAAATGATCCGAGACTAACTTAACAAATTCGGTGAGTTAAGCCGAGATTAACCCGAGATCTTAGTTCACTGAAAAACTCATTTCTGGGGTTAATCTCAGTTTAACTCGGAAAGTCGGATGATCTCGCACTGAAAAACCGGCCCTAAATCGATTTATATTCGTTTCTCCCTATACTATCTCGGTTGTCGGTATCCTCACATGTTATCGCGAAAGCATAAAGCGAGTAGAAAGGATCAGAGGATAGAGAGGACAGGTACTGGTTGCACTTTGGCTTTTAATAGCTGAGGCTCCTTCGACCAGAAAGAACCTTACGTGGAAGCCTGATCCACATACATAAAATTCTGCATGTGAAAGAACTTCAATACAACTAGGGACATTCAAAGAAGGGTTCAATGGTGAAAAAATTAGAATTAGAAGGGTTCAATGGTGAAAAAATTAGAAGAATTAGAATACCTTCTTACGCTGGTATTGAAGTTAAGATTTTTAGGGGTGCAGAACAAACGACTATTTCACTGAATAAGAAACATCACGTCCTGGTCTTAAGGAGTCGATTGACTTCATAAGTTTGGGCTGAGCTTGAGTAAAGAACAACAGCCCAGCTTGAGTCAAGATTTGTTAATCCCGTCACAAAATGAATCTGAAGTTAAGTAAACAGTTTTTTAGTGCAGAGTTAACTCCGTCAGTTGTCAAAATCATCGACTCTCGACATCATAGACACTCCCAGCATAGACAAACACAGAAAAAGAAGTTCGAGTAATTTTTCGATGTATTTTTTTTTTTTACAGAAACACGCAAAGCCTCTGCCATTTCACACAGAAAAAACATTCAAAGAAGTTCATACTGTTCATGAGAGTTGATCCGAGATTAACTCACCAAATTTTGCGACCTAAGCCGAGATTAATCCCGCGTGAATATTCACTGAAAAACTCATTTTTGGGGTTAATATCATTTTAACTCCGAAACTCGGATGATCTTGCACTGAAAAATTGGCCCTAAATGGTTTAACCGCCTAATTTGGTTCTTATATAAAAGGCGAAAGGTAGTCTACGGCTTATCACACACTATCAATTTCTTGAAGCCTCAATATGTAGTTTACCCAGGCTTCACGATCAAAAACTAAAGCAGGGAATCTCGAACGAACAGGATTAAAAAGAACTAGAGAGAAATGAGTAAAAGGCTGCTTACGATAACAAGATACGGTCACTCGGATCCACCACCTTAAATACCTGAGTGATGCAAATAAGGATATTTTTCTCCTAAATCGCGACTTACCCTAAAATCCACTGAAGAATGTAAACGATTTTCTTTCAAATGATCCGTGTAGTGTATGTGTTTGTCTGTTGGCTATGTTCACGAACCGAATACCTCAAAAAGAATGTTACCCTAGAACATTACGGGTATAAATCAAAATGAACGTTCATTTCACATGAACAACTATTCTATGTTACAAAGTGTTTGTGTATGTATCTCCCTGTTCCTTGTTCAACTATATTATTATTATTACTTGTTTTTTTTACTTTAAGTCATCATATTCATCGCCATTTTTCGAATCTGAATGAAAATTACCCATCATCATAGATCGATCAGTGCTACTACTACCGTTGCCGCCATGGTTCGACGAATGCGAACCCGACGACGTGGCTTGTGGTGGTGGGTCGAATGCCTCCAAAAAAGGATTCGTCGACGAATACTGTACTCTGTATGATCCTAACGTGTGATAGTTACCTGTACTGCCACCATTCCCTGACGACGACGAGGAACTAGTATATGCACGCGTATTGCTAGGATTTGTATAAAAGTCGTAGCTGCTGGCCGAGCCAGCCATCGAACTGACGCCACTACTGCTCGCAGTAGTGCCAATTGAGTCAGACAGATAGGAGGATGTTGATGCTGCGGCGCCATTGCCACCCCCATTACCCCCATTGCTATGGGGAGTGTGCTTTGGCAGTGTTCCGTACAGCATGGCATTGCTAGTGGCGCTGCTATTGCCGGTTGTTGTGGCGCTGCTGCTGAAAATATTACTACTACCATAACCCGCGGACGCACCACTCGACGCAGAGGACGACGAGTGCTGCTGATAATGACTACGGTCTGGGCTTGCTGTGTATTGTTGCTGCTGCTGTTGCTTACTAACTAAGTTTAAAGTATTACTAGCTGTAGTGGAATAATTATTACTTGCAGTCGCCGACGTGGTAGTTGGTTCAGTGGAATGATATAAGTAACTCCTACCTGTGCTGGCCGATGAACCGGATGAGGCAGCTCCAGATCCTGCGGACGAGAGATTGTTGAGAGTGCTGGTGTGTCTCGACGGGGATGGAGCCTTGCTGAATGCCGATGTTGCTGGCGATATCGAATCGGATGTGGTGTTATATCCATACGATGGAGACTGGTACTTGCTGACTGCCCCGGTGGACACTTCGCAACCGCTTGATGATGACTTTGCGCTCGAGCTTAATTGATAGGAACCACGCGTCGAGTAAAATCCACTCGACTCCGTTTTATCGCTCGTCGAAGTCTTGTCATGGCCGCCCGACGAGGATGCCGAGGGTGGCGATGGTGTGGTTGGTGATTTGATTGGAGTGAACGTCACTCGTGGCTCTCGCTTGAGATACTTTGACATAAGTTGAGTCGTGGTCATCGCCTGAGATTGTGCGAGCAGTGCATTGGTGGAGGCCGACGATTTGTATGATATCAAATCGTCGGAATCGTCCGATGAGGTGGTTGCTCCCGATGCCGTCGATCCAGCACTCACAACTGTTGTGGCCGAAGATGATGATGACGAGGTGGTTGAAGACTTGTGTCGACTTGCAGAAAGTGCAGATGATGAATAGGAAGAATTTGCGTTTTCCAAAGCAGAAGAGGAAACATTTGCTGATGTGGCGGTGGTAGTGGTGCTGCTGCTGCTGTTGCTGTTGCTAGTGGCGTATGAGGTTGATTTTGGTCCATGGATACCATTGTTGTTGTTGCCGTTGCTTTTCGTTTTATCGATATTGCTTTCTTTAGTTGCTGACGTTTTATGTGGTTCGTGTGCTTGCTGCTTGTTTTGGATTGAGTATGAGCTTGGAGATTCGTGCATTTTCACATGCTTAACCGAAGCAGGTGATGCACCACGTTTTATTGTATCAGTGCCTGGAAAATTATTGTGTTAAGCAAAAGTGAAAAGAGAAAAAAAAAACAGAAAACTCAATGACTTACCTGAACCCGATCCCGACCCTGATCCTGTCGAAGCTGAACTACTGCCTGGGGAGGGTGTGCCTGGAGGTGGCAGTTGCAATTGGTCTTGAGTTGCTGAGCCCGCTGAGACCGCCAATTGATGGGGCTGCAATGTTACACAATTATAAATATAAGACCGTAAAAGTTTGTGGTGGTAGGATTAGAAAATGACTTCCGATTTGGGTTTTAAGTTTTGGCTTGATCTATTAAATTACGGTGCATTAAGGGTGGTGGGTAGTGCTTTTAATTAAAATACACAAATAAAATGGTTTTCAACTGGTATCCAACACAATAATTTTACTATTTTAATGACTGCTAAAAATGTATCATGGGGTTAGCAAATTCCTTAAGAACAGTCAGAACACCAAAACGAGAATATTCCATAAATCGATTATTTTTTGTATCAAGACGCTTACACAATACTGTGTTATAAATCTGCCATTATTATGGTGCTTTTAAGACCTACCTGGCACTAAGCCGCGATTAATATATATCGTCATCAAAGCCTGTACAAATCACACGATTTACTATACAAATTTATATCCTCTCCTCAAGCGATTAAAAATAAATCCTCTCATAAGTCCCATTCACACTATTCAGAAACCTATTTTTTGCACCTTTGTCACAGTCTGAGATTAAAAAAAGGAAACTGAAACTGTCCCTGTACGAAAGCTTTGACACAAACACGTTTTCTATTGCGATTTTAACAACGGAAATATTTTTTGCTCCTGGGATAAGACATCGCCACTCTCTTTTCAGAACCAATATGACAGAAAAAGAAAGCTTGTGTCAAATTAATCTTATACCTGTCCGGTGGAACCGCTTTGGGATTTTTTTTTTAATCGTCTCCTGTAGATCCTCTTTTTATTGCCGGTGAAGCCATAGTATTATCTGATATCAAATCAGATTTACCCTTTTCTACCCTTTTCGTACACTTTTGCAACAGTTTGAGAGTCGAAAAAGGAAACTGAAACTGTCGACGTTGTGGCAAGTGTGTCACAATTACGTTTAATTCGGTTTTAATTGCCACAAATTTGTTTACTCGCTCCTCGGAAATGCCCTTGTCACTCTCCTTTGAGAACCAAAATGGCAACAACTACTCATGTCGTGGCAAAAACTACGCGATGTGAAAACATAATATTAATTTGTCTAATATGGAGATACATCGGGATTTATTTGTAACGGGTGATTTTTTAAGAGGTTGAGAACTTTTTTTGAAAAAAAAAACACAAAAAATTCGAAAAAATTAATGAAATATTTATTTGAATCGATAGTTTGAACCTTGCAATTTAATGTTTAAAGATAATTTCATGCAAATGTTGACCGCGGCTGCGTCTCAGGTAGCCCATCCGCTGAGTTAAATTTTGGCATACTCTTTCACACATATCGGCCGGTATCTCACGAATGAATGCATGGATGTTGGCTTCCAGTGCGTCAATCGAAGCAGGCTTGTCCCTTTAGACATTAGCCTTGACAGACCCCCACAAAAATAATCTAATGGTGTCAAATCGCACGATCTAGGCGGCCAATTAACCGAATTTCGAATAGACTGCTCAGAAGGTCGAGAATGCCGACCATAAAATAGAAGCAGCGCGCGATGAACATTTCGAACCGAGCACGAATTTTGATAGTAATATTCAATAATTTGCAAGCGTTGTTCATTTGTAAGACGATCCATGGTTAAATTGCAAACCAAACTGAAGCTGTTTGACAGTGACACAAGGTACTAAACACACGTCAGCTGTCAAAACCAGTGGTGCCAAAACCAAACCAGCTTATAAACACCCTTTACTTGTGTCCGGTTTCTACCGCACGAAAATCAGCAATTAAAACAAATCTTTAACTAATCTAAAACTCAAGATTTACCATACAAATAAGATTTCTCTAGAATTTATTTAACAATAAATCTTCTCATAAATCTCATTTATACGCTTTTTTTACATTTGCTTTATACCACCTTTAACTTTTTTCGAAAACCTTCTCGAACAAAAAACTAAAACAGTCCACGCATGTCAGATCTGTCACAATCATGTGTTCTATAGGGATTTTTTTAACGAAATTACTTTCTTGCTTTTCTTATGAGGAAGGGGAAATGTTTTATTCTCTCATGAGCTCTTTCTTATGTGCAAAAGAAAGGAATTGGTTCCCAATTTCTGTGCAATCGAACAGGAATTGGCTTAATTTATTTAAAGGTCATTTTGGGAAGTAAACGAACAGACCTATTATCCGAAAAAACATAATTGTGACAGGTCTGTCATATTTTCGTTATCATCGTTACTCTATTTCGAGAGGCAAAATGCCAAGAAAAGAGTTTTGGCACCAAGCTGATCTTAGGTTCGTCCGATGAAACCACTTCTAGATTTATTTTAAATCTTCTTTCATGTATCTGTCTCCGGTTTATGAATGGTGAAAACATAGAATTAGGTTATGCTAGGTGGCAGTCTCTACACAGCGGGTACATAGTTAAACCATTGGAAACCACTGAGTGGAAAACCTATTACGTGTTTTCCATCAACTTTTATACGTGATCCCATCGAATAGGAGGTTTATTGATTTTGATTCATGGTTTGAACCATAGAGAAACTATCACCGAAGAAATTATCATCACAGACCTTAAAGGCATAATATGATCGAAACCAAATTGTAAGTCGAATAAGCCATGCCCTTTTGTTCGTCCGTCTGTCTGTGTAAAAGTTGTTTTTAGGCCTAAAATTTTGAGCCTAATTTTAACCAGTGCAAGTGTAAACATTTTAGAAATCCGCCAGATTTGGCGAGTTAAGCCGAGTTAATCCCGGATCAATATACACTGAAAAATGATTCTTGGGGTTAGTCTCAGTTTACCTCCGAAACTGTGATGATCTCGCATTGAAAAACTGCCCCTTAGAGACATTAAACAATTATTAATTGCAATGTTTACAAGTTGGCTTTTACACACATGCCGAGCTTGTTGGCTCTGCCGATGGAAGTGCCGTCAATGGATATTGGCGTCCAAGGTTTGTATTTTTCTTAGAAGACAAAAGGCAACCGTGGCGTTAAATTCGTTCATCTTGTTTAAGAGGCACCGTTTTGATATTAAATTAACGTCGGAATTTAGAGAGTCTAACTAAAGCAACCTTGCGATTTCAATCTCCTTAAAGCTGGGGCGATTACGTAGGATCAATTATGTGGTTATCGGGCACTTAACTGAAATTCATACAAATCTTCTTTTAATCCCCCCTAAATCTGGGGGACTTACAATACGAATTTTTATCTCTTCGCGAAGACATTAGAAATTAATTTCGCAAAACAACGTCTATATAATCTACCTATTTCCGGTGGAAACACTTTGGAATCAACTTTCAAAATCAAATTATTTTCGGTCACCGCCAATCCTAAGAAGGGTGGCGGAGCGAGAACGGTTTAACGGTCCTTCCATTCTTTTAATCTTTTCACGTTGATCATGTTTTATGTGCGGTGGAAACACCCTACAAGTATACTTACTGCCATTGGCAAAAGAGTATATCGCATCGAACAAAAGCTCATTACTGAATGTAAGGAAACGTGTTGGCGATACAACCGATGGCGATACAACCGAAAGTCGTCTAAAACCACTAGACTAGACCACTAGACTATAAAATGGGAGCGCCGAGGTGGCAGAAAAGTGAGTTGCAAGTAAATTGGCGTTTTCTAAGGTGATCGGAGCTGTGATGTACTTACTACCAAGCTGATGTTGGTATGACACTCAAATTTTTAACGAAAGTCCTCATTTTTAGTTTTGTAGAACTAACTGTCTTAATTCCAGGTTATTTAAGAATTTAACTTGTTGGATTTTAACCCGCCTTACCATAGGGAGAGGCAATAAAAGGAAATCAAATCAAAATTGTTTATAAATTTTTTACTGGAATCGGAGTTTTTTTCAAACAATCAATTAAATCATATCCGCATTAAATTAAATCATCATAAAATGCAGCCCTTTAACAGCCAATCAATTGACGTCAATCACGTGCATGATGAGCGTAAACAAACATGATGAGCTTAATGCCGATTGATGTGCATAATGCGGCCCTTAGAGTGCCAATCGATTGAGCATGCGTAACACCAATCGATTGAAACAGATTGAAGTAAAACAAAGCAATTTTGATTTTGCATGGTGTCATGTCGGTTGATGTGTTTAGGGGCTCTGAAGATTGACGAACATATTCCTAATTTTTGGTTTCGAATGCGAGGTAACATTTATTTAAGGAAAATTAAAAGTGCGGTTGCTAAAAAAATTGCTCCTAAAATCTTCTTAAGAGAGTTTTAAAGATCGAACAAAACCACCACAGGGACAAGCATGAAAGTGTTCACCAAAGCCATTCTGGGCAACTTAAAAGACTTCTTAACACTTAAAAGACAACCTAAGACGAAGGGTAAAACTAAGCCTAAAACTTAAGGCTTAGAGGTAACTTTTTTTTGGTACTAAACGAAGTTGTGGGTTGGTATAAATGACTTGAATTTTAGCTATGTATATGAATGTTTGTGTTTTGGTGTTGCTGCGTGTAGTTGTGTTTTGTGTGTGTCACCGTGTTTGACTGAGATAAGACTGAATAAGTTGAGAATAATCGTTGTTTGACAACTTTATTAATGTTTTTCTAGAACAATCTTCAATCGAACCGAAAGAAAATTCAAAAGATTTGTTAAAAAAAAACTGTTTTATATACATTTTTTTTGCGAGGCAACCAGTAGTGGGTCTTTTCATGCAGTTCAGGATTACACACACAAAACAAACATTTCTTTTTAAGGATTTATAAATATTTAAATTTCGAGATATATGTTATGTCTTGTTTGAACAAGAATAATTTCCAAATTTTACTTTAAAAGCAATAGGAACACTTTGCATAATAGAGATTTTCATTTAAAAGGATGCGTTTTACTTTAAATAAAGATTTTATTTCGTTGGAGTTGTTTACCTGTTGCACCGCTTGTTGCAAGGCTCGAGGCGATTGAGCTAACTGACCCACTACTGATTGATACAGATGAGTGCTGGCTGTGAGATGATGCTGGCCTTGGGACAGTATGTTGGTTACCGAAGTGGACGAGCGAAGGTTGTTGGCCTGCTGCTGCAGTTTGTCCACTGGCAACGCACTGGCTTTGCTTCCACGCTGCCCTGTTGACTCGCCGCGCCGACCTGTCTACATAGGACTCTGTATTAATCATATAGACGCAAAAATCTTGATGAAAAGCGAACAGAAAAATAAGGAAACGAAAACATCGAAACAGGAGAACCCAAATTATACAGAGATATATGTACACAGCCACTGGAAAGGAGCGGAAAGACTCAGATATGTATAGAGAACGTTCCAGAGAAAGAGCGAGAAACCACACCGAAAAGTAGCACCTCATGCTGATACATGTGTAAGAGGTAGAAGAGATACGGTATAACAGTTGTTAATTACGTTACCTGAGGATGGAGCAACCACAGCAGCTATCCCAGCTGTTGGAAGGGGTCCCAATCCGCTACCGCCGCCGACACCCATTCCCAGGCCGCCAGTCGACTGTGGTTGGGGCCAGATCTGCAGAAGATACTTAAGCACGGCTATGGGTTGAGCATGATCGATGTCAGAGCCAGGTGGCGCACTGGATGAATGCAGCATCAGTGGGGGACCCATAACAGTGGCAAGTGCTTGAGCAGACATCTTATTGCGTTCCGACGCAGATACTACGAGCGACAGATGGTCGAGGAGGAATACCAGAGTGGCCTAGCGAGAATTTCCACTTGTTAATATGAACTTGTACCAGAGAAACACCTGCGGACTTACCCGATTGGCCCTTGGTAGGCAATCAAGTATACTAAGCATCAGTTTTGCATTGCCTTCGGGATCATCTGGCAGGCAGACAGCTGGAACGAAGTCAAAGATAGATTCAGAAAAGGGAAGAAAAACCATATGTTATTGGTTACCTAGAGCATCGACGGTCATTTGAAACAGACACCTGGTAAACAGGGGTTCTGGAAGCTCTCTCAGATAGTCCTTTAGAACTCCAGTAATAACATTGATATCAGGAACATGTTCCGGACTTAATTCGACCGCTCTGCTGTTTCGCTCGAAGGCTTCGCGCAGTAGTCTCTTCTTTGTAGCCGAGCCGCAAAGTCTGTATAAGCCGATTATGTCCAGTCCCCGCCGTTCGACCTCTTCTACGCATCGACGAAGAACAATCGGTACTGGTGCACTGCCAGGGGCTCCTTTTGATTCCCGACTAACGACAGTTTCCAAATCGGCACCAAACAGTTGCGGGTAGCCAGCTCGTAAGCTCGGCAAGCCGCGCCGTTTGTACAGAGTTATGGGGTCCGTATGCCGCAGGCGGATGTAGATGGTTCCTCTAGGTTCCACCTTCAGCGCCAACTGATGCAGAGGTGACTGCCGCAGCAGTGAAGCCAAAGAGATTGCTCCGCGGTAGCACAGCTTATGCCGATGCTGAGGATCCCAGGAGTAAACCAATACGTCCAATTGCTTATTGCACACCAAGTCCAGCTCAAACGATTCGTCCCAATCGAACTGAAGATCACCGGAGCGCACTACTGTTCTCGCTTTATGCACACGATCGCATTCCAGGACACAGTACAGATCACGACTCTGAGGCTGTTGGCCACCAGGCTGATTGATCTCTGGGGTTGTCCGAAGACCACGTCCAGCTAACAGATGGATCCAGAGCATTCCGGACACACCGCCAACATCGATGATTGGCTTGTCGAGCTTATATTTCGCGAACTCGGCCGGATTAATGTCTATCTGCCGATGTGAACGGGGTAGTGTTGCACTAGGAGTCGGTGCTGGACTCTGATGACCGCCGCCGCTTAGGATGCTACCACTAGGACTTGCAGGCCCGGTCGATAGCTCCAATAGTTGTCGCATTCGCCGGATGCTGGGTGATCGAATCGATTGCGGGCCACCAATGTGTTGCGAGGACATCGATCTGACTGGTAGGGAAGAAATGGGTCGCGGCATACCGAGGTGGCGATCCAAAGTACCGGTCAGGACACCCGTTCGACTGCTATAGATGCTTTCAGTCTGGAATAAAAACCTTGTTACCATTGATTTAGGGAAATAGTCAATAAGTTTACTCACATTCTTTAGAGCATCGTGGATATTCTCTGCGCTGCAGGAGAACCGATGACTTCGTGGCTGGCTGAGCAAATCCCTGGTGAGTCGCATTTGCTCCGCTATGGCTGAACTGCTTGGGGCTCGCCTCAACCAAGCCCTGTACTCGTCGGAGGTGAAAATAGACGGGCTTGCCGTCATCCTACTTCGAAGATCACGTTCACGCAGGTCTCTCCGTCCAGTAAATTCTGGAGCCGATAAGTTTCCATCGGCATCGTCCATAAGCCTATCACTGATCCGAGGCCGTATTCCACCCAATCGAACTCCGGGACGCTCTCGTGGTAGTGAATTGAATTTAGCTAGGTCAGGACCAACGTTGCCGCCTAGTATTCCGGCTGTAGTACCACGTGGTATACTGCCGATCGCTGGCCGATTATAATAGTAGTAACTGGGTCTCGGTCCGATCGTTGCCTCTGTGTCGCTTGAGTAATCCAAAGATGGTCGCGACCTTCGAGTCAACGACTGAGAGTTGGCGCTGGGTGGTGCACCATACTTGGAGCTGCGTGACTGCGGTTCATAACGCCCATAACGACCTAGAGTACCACCAGCTGTGAGTGCTCCTGGCTTAAGACTTGATCTAAGCAAAGAATGCCTACCCAATGACGACGAATAGTCAGAGTACTCGACACGTGGCAGATGCTGATCAGAGCCGCTGCGCGGGAAGCGTGCATGCTGCTGAGCCAAGCTCACCCCACCTCCAGCAGACATGCGTCGCGACGGCCCTGGGTAGAAGGAGTGCACCTTTTCGGCAAGGCTCTCAAGCGTTCCGGCGTTTTGGTAGTAAGCCGTCGAGGGAGCAAACGAATGGCTCTTCGGTTGTTCGGTGATCACTGAAGGTGGTGGCGGAGGTTTGTAGCCCCAACTGGGTGGTTCTTGCATAACATTCGCTCGTGTGTTGTAATACAAGTCCAGCTGTTCGCTTTGCGGACTGTAGTTGTTTAGGCCAAGGCCAAGTCGTGAGCGGGACTCTGTCATCTCCCTGCCATCACCTGTAATACAGCCGCGCGTCAAAAGAAAGGTCACACAATTAGTATTGAAACACTCCGAATCCTTTTAAAATACCTGTACGTCTTTCACGTGATGACCGGGAACGTGGCATGCGATCCGCGTCATCTAAGTCTTCATCTCGTAGGTCGCGTTTGATGACAACAACCGGCGGTGGTTTCTGCTCGGGTCTGGATATGGTTGCTGGGCCGGGCGAGCTGGTACCACGAGCACCACGTCGTTGTCGGATTGCTAGCACCAGTCGTCGCGGAATGGACATTATGATGACTACGTCGTCCAGCGACATGTGCGTCACATCAACCAGGTTAACCGCTAAAATTTCATCGCCCACCTAAACAATTATGTGTTAAGAGACTTTTTAGAGAGCGACTATGGTGACCATACCCTAAGACACCCGCTGTTGTAAACGGCCGATTCTAAAGCTATTCGTGATATAAAAACGCCGTCTGTCCGATCGGCGCCGTTGCCTTCGCGTATGTATAGACCTAGAGTCTGGCCGGGCCTCTTTACTATCTCCACCAACTTAAATAAGATTCATAAGCATAATAGAACGTTTCTTAGAATGAATGAGACAGCTCTAAATTACCTGAACCGTATGCCTTGCGTCACCTTTTGCCATAAGTTTGTGAGCGGCTTCGACTGCATGCTTGCCACCGATGCAACGGGGTTCTAAAATTCTAACTATCATCTCACCGCGCCTCTCGACGGCCTACAGAAACAAAAATGAATTTAAAACACCGGTAATGATTGTGATCGACTAGATTGTGACCTCCAATGCTGCAGCTGTGTTTGGATCATGATCGTTCTCAACCGCTTCTATCTGCCGGAATATTTCCGAACTAATTCCCGACACCTTTCGGAAGTCACCCTGCAACAGAACGGGCTCTTTAACACCCTGCCGCTGCTGTTGTTGTCCCATTTGTTGCATTTGATTTGATGGCAACGGCCCAGGAGGGGCACGCCCCGGGCTGGCTGTAACATCAGGAACTGATCTTCCATTTTCCTGTAATGAAAAATTAAGCAATGGTTAGAATTTATATCGTAAAGTAAAGGTTTGAGTATTTATGCTAGTTGAATTAACTATTGAACTGTTTCCCTATATCAAAGTTTTCAACATAGAAGATTTTAGTTGAGATGTTTACGATTTTTTACAATATTTTTATCGCTATAAAACAAATTTTCTGAAGAATCGCCACTTGAATAATTAAAAGCACCAACACAAAAACACCACAGCTGATTCTACAGCTTCAATAGTGCAAAAAATTTTCAGCCAAGTTTAAAAAAAAGGCAGAGTACTTTTAAAAACTGGTTTCAAATCTGGCATGGTATTCGCTAACCCTAAGAAACAAAAAATCTGACCTCTCGTCGACTTCGATAACGCTAAAGAGGTCCCTCGTTTCTCACGAACGTAGAAAAATGCTGCAATATCCAATGCTGCAACTTCAAATCGTGACAATAGCCAAAAACCATCCGGAGTCTATTCAAATACGGCCGGGCACGGATTCTGGAAATCCCGAAATTCATTTTTAGACAATTAAGATATTCTTGTTGTTCTGTATCCGATTCGCTCGGTAGTCTAAACACGAGTGAGGCTAATCAAAATACGCCCACTGTAGTGGTGCTGACGCGACGACTCGGTAGGTGGATGAACGGTCTCCGAAAAAAGCGGACTCTGAGGTGTGTCTGACAAAGATGCAGCGAAAGAGGCAGCGAAGAAAGGTATCAGATTCGTACGGTCTCCTAGTGAATTCTGATTCTGGTCATAGTTGTATCGACGGATGCAAATCGTCGTAAGTACTCATATGAAAATGACTCCAGTTAGCGTGCCAATTGGCCCGTCCGTGCACTGGTGATGGTCACTGGAGCTGTGAGCATTATAGGGAGCATCATAAGCGGACAGAACTTGGTAGATGTCGTTGGCTCTCTGATGTGTGCTCTTAATTCGTTTGTTCAAATCGATTTACAAAATTGCTTCATTTCATTTAAGCAGAAGGTCTTTGGCCTGTAGAATTGAAAACCGCTTAGCTTTCATTTAAAAGCCATGGATGAGAAAAGACCTATTAGATAGTCCTCGGACATATCTTATTGCATCGCTGTCGGATAGACGCCTTATCTCATTGCGTCGAAATATTCCAAGGAAACTTAGATCGAAAGGTTTTGTACTCAAGATATGGTTGCTTCCTCTTTACCTTACCATGCAAACGGTGAATGTGAATTTGTTGTTCCATCGGCTTACTTTTCTATCGCTTCTTTCACCAAAGGCAGTTGTTGAGCTAGTAATACTGTGAATCCCAAGGCTTAGGCCTCATCTTGTGTTATGGTGCTTGTGCTTAGAATACTGCTTAGGGTAGTAGCAAATTTTACGCAAGAGAGTTACGAAAGAGTTACGAGAGAGTTCCTTCGATTTCATCCCACCGTCTCACCCATTCATATCCATTGACCTACATTGGTTAACACTGGGAGACATCAATTAATTGACCTTATCATAGACTACAGGTTTTCAACCATTACCAAATTAAAGCTATCGCCAGATAACATCTTATCAGTTCTCTGAAACATGGAATTTCGAAATAACTCTGAAGTCCTACCTTTGTAAGAGGATAGATTCCAAAAGAGTTGGCAACTCTGTTCAAGTTTACTGAAACTTACCCCAGACAAAGGGTAGAGATGTCTGCTCAAGATCTGAATAACATGCTAACCTATTTTTTTGAACAAGCGTGTTTGGTCACAATAAAGCCTCCGCAGAAAACTGGTACCCTGGTGGAATGCCAAACTGCAAAGTATTCGCAAAGAGACTAAGAAGCTCCTGACGTGGCCCTTCCAAAAAAAACCAATTGCTTTAATAGAAGACTCGAGCCTTTATCGGCCGAAGGAAAATAACTCTAAGGGACTAAATTGGACGTCAAAAATATTTACTTGCAAGAAACAGACCAAGAAAACTTGCTTCTATTCTCAAATCTTATGGTACCTAAACTGAGGCCATGGCAGAGACCTTCAATCTTTCCGTAGAGGCTCGCTACCCACGAAATCTGATGACCGCTCTTCAGTTGTACGGACAGTGGTGGCCGCTTTAGTCCTAACGAACACAACGCGACTAAACTGGTATATTGTATCCAGGGTGGTGTCTGATGTTGATGACTCTATCAAATATGCAAATGCATCTTTTAAGTAGGTACTTTAAGCTCTTTTGCCAAGTTATGCTGAAACAGGGTTAAGTCGGCTGTCTGTCTTAAGTAGGCTGCCAGCCTTGCCTTGGCTACCATTCCCACCGTTTGGCGTAGGTATGGGTAAAGTCGAGCTCGTATCAAAACCTGGTAGAAGTGGCTATAGCCAAGCCAAAAGTTCCAAGCCCATAAGTCTGTCCTTCCTGCTGAAAAACTTTTAAAAACTTGTTCAGCTACACGTCCGTACGCTTTGATAGCACCGTTTTTCTGAGCGGCTTTCAACTCGCTGATTAGTGCCTAAAGTCCTGCGAGAAAAACCTTGTTGCCAGCATGGAAAATGCTCTTGACCGGGAGGAGTACGTTCTGGTCAGTCAGACAATACTGTGTAGATTAAACATTAGTTGAATGGATTAAGGCAAAGCTAATGCACAGAACACTAAAAGTCAAAAAGATTGTGTCAAGAGCGTCCTAAAGGGGGTGAAAGAGGATGAAACGGGCATTCTGTATTTGAGAGCATAACTATTTGCTCTCAACCTTCCTGGATCCTAAGCACCTACTCTAAAGCTTACGCGGATGATGTTTTTTATGTCGGCTCAAACCTAGGTACTGAATGGGCTCTCAATCCTCTTTAAAACGCGGATTAAGGCAAATATATGGCAGTAATGCTTGGTAGAAAACTTAATTAGTCCGTGTATGTGGAATCCAAAGCCAAAAAACTGCTCTCCACTTGCTGGCAGTGCAAAACAGTTTTTACAACACATCGAGCATACGTCTGAAAAAGGTTCTTTTGAATCCTTAGGACCATGCGGTAAGACTTACAAACGCAGCAGTTTTTGGTAAAATCGGCTTCGGCTCAAACATGTAACAGGCTCTTTTGCTCTACTACAAAGAACAGCTTGTTTGTCTGCGCAGGGGCTTTCCCTAGCATGACCGCGTCAGCTCAGCTCTAAATGCTTTAAAGAGCCTTACCTCTTTGATATATTTATCATAAGGTGTACGCTGAAACCATCTTGCTCTTAAAGAGCTTAAATTGTTTGGGGTCTGGTTTTGAAGTCTTTGTGGTAAGCGAGAAAATTGGATTCCACTACCACTTAGGTAAATATGTGTCTGTCTTCTAAGTGGAGATTTTCACTCTCCTAATGGTCATGCGCACTATTGTGGCTGCCAGCTAGAGGGCAAGGGTTCCACAGCGATACTAACCTAGCCAGAAGAGTCAAAATACAAAGACTACGATGGCAGGGTAATCTAGAGTGGATGGACACAAACGCCCCGGCCCGGAAAACATTCAAATCCACCCTACATGGACGATGCAGTAGAAGAGACTCAGGTGGTGCGCGCAAGTAGAAGGGGACCTCTGCCAATCTCGTATGCGAAACTGGAGACGGCCAGCTGAAGCCAGAACTGGCTGGCGAAGCTTGTTGACTGAGGTCCAGGTCCACCCCGGACTGTAGCGCCACCTTAAGCTTAAGGTGGAATGCAAGATGCAGTATCAGTGCATGTAATTGTTGCCGCGTCTGCCATTGATGCTTGGGTTTTTCTTAAACACAGGACTCGTTAGCGTGACTGCGATAGGTGCACACAGACTAAACGACTGCTCCTAGACAGCTGCAAGTGGTCAGCGTTATAGACTTCTTTAAGGCGTCCTTACAGAACTACAAGCTATTGCTAAGCACTTGAATGTTTCCGGTTTAAAAGCAACCATTACCTTTTCTGCCCTCGGTGGCGATACAGCAGAGTACTTCTGCTGTTATTGTCCAGCTCGCATAAAGCGAGTGCCGAACACCCAAGCTCTACATAACTGAAGATTCTTCTCAATTTTGTTCGAAAGACGGGAAAACTAAATTCATTACTTGTAGGTGTCTGCATGGTAGTACAATGGACGAGTAGTATTGAACTCCGTGGGAATGAAGCAATTTCGGACAGAAACAAAAACATTTTTCTACTAGACCGTCAATTGTTTAATATATTTTGACAGAGGGAATGTACAGTTTTATTCACAAAAAATACACCAAGTGACATTATGAATGTTTTGTTTTGATTTGTTTACTTTCGAATGCATAAAAGTGAACAATTTTTATTATTCCGACGGAAATTCGCATATTTTTAGTTGAACGAACAGTTTTATCATCGGTTTGGACTTTTTCTTTATTAGAGACTATTTGCATTTTATAAAAATATAACAAAAACTTGAATCGTCGCCCAGCACAGCATCTTCCACTCATTTCCGAATAAAGCAACGCTGCCATAACTTGCAACTTCAAAATGCAACAGAATGGACGAAAAAGTGCAAAAAGTTAAAACTTCACTTCCGAGTTCCTGTTTTTAAGCTAGTGAAGAAAACCAACTTGGAACGGCTTTTATGCAAGCCATCCGCTTGCACTCAGGCAGCAAACATCTCAAACTTAATAATTAATACGAAATCCTTTTCAAGCAAACACCCTCAACCAAGTAACAGGTAGGCACTTTTCAGAAACTTTCAAGAGGTACACCGTCCTACTGCATGGTTTCCATTGAAAGCCCGTTATAAACTGCTTTATTCAAATGAAAATTAATTTACATATACAGAACGCTTCAGTGCGCGCATAAATATTATCACTCCAGGAACACTCGCTCGTTGAATGTGTGTATGTGTATTGGTGTATTTAATTTCGTTTTGAAACAACTAAATTAAAAGAATGATAAGTAGTTGGGGGTGTCATCGTCCTTAGACGCACAAAGTTTGTATCCCCTTTTCGAGCAACACGACTCCTCAATAAACATCTTGGCACTCTGTTTCTCACAGCTGCCGGTATGAGGTGTTCAGCACTTAAATTTAAGTACCAATTCATAATTCATACCTGACAACGTGACCCAGTTTAATTGAACTAGCTGGGGTTGCGCCAGGACTCCCAAACTTGGAGACAACACCCGTTCGTTCTGGCGATGGTGGTGTATTTGGCCAAGCTTCACACGCTCAGCATCGTCGTCAAGAAACTATCAAGCGCTGTGTGTGTTTTTCTTTTTCAAAACCACAAAAAAAAAAACTTTTTTACCAACACTTTGCATGCACATGCGGAACTTGACTAAGGACACCCGATTTTAATGCAATATCTCAACTCAACTCCCCGCGGTAGGCAGGTTGGAGAGAAATGGAAAAGAAAAACTTGCGAAAAACTTCCTGGTCCTACAGCCACCCTCTCTTTATTAATCGTGCACACCACTCCTCCAGACCAAAGAGGAAGAGGGAATAGTTCTTAAGCCCCTCACTAGCTTTTAGTATATTTTATGGTATTTGCGTGACGGATAAAATGTACCCATCGTTCCTCCCTAAGGATTGGGCGGCAGCATTGCTTGTGGCGGTGTGACGTTCAATTTGAATATGCTCAACACAGCGACAAAGTGTTGTTGCAGCCATATTACGAAGTGATGTAAACTACTTATCGCGGTCTATGGGGAGTGGGGTCACCCCTTTTTTCATGTGCTACATTGGGCCTTTATGTGTTCTGTCGAGAAATGTATCTCGTGTCGAAATGAAAAGGCAAAGAAGACGAAAAGTATTTTTCAGCAAAGTCTCAATGGTTCGGTTATTATTATTTTCAACATGTCAAGTTCAGAGCCGAAGCGGGCTTTTAACACAATAAATTTGAAGTGAAGTGGGTGTGTGAGTGAGTGAGCGTGGTGTATACATGTATTTATTGATGTTAGGGCTGAAAATATACACAAAATACAAAGAAAGCCTACTTTTGTACGAGCTCACTCATACTCTATTCTTGGTTGTTGTAATTTATTGATGCATACAAAATATTACAAGCGAAAATAGGGACACACACCGGGTTGTGGGGAAAATGGCGAGAAAATTGAATAGAACTGTCGAGACAATGTACCTAACGAAGTGGAAAAGTTTACTTAAAAAAACAACAACATGGCAGGAGTTCAAGGCAAGGAAAATTCAGAAGAAACAGTTTAACGGAAAAAAAGAACAGATGAAAACTTGTAAGCACTTAAAACTTAACGAACTTCGGCGGAACATACATTTTATTAAATAGGTTGACTTTGAAGCGCATGTTGATCTCGGGTGATTGTTTTTGAATTGAACAAGGAGGCGAGTTGTTGTAAGAAAATATTTAAGAACTTGTTTCTGGAGAACAGCATACTAACAGCAGACTTCCGAGATTTTTATCTTTAATAGAATCAAGTTACGCCATGACAATGAGTCTATTTTTTATAGCCGAGAATTGAATTTTTCAACTTGTACCTTACAAATTATGGATTTAATTTTTATAATTTAAACTTTTTGCTATTGAAATCGTACTCAATCATAAGGTTTTTATGATTTGAATCTATTAATAAAAAGGAAGAGCTTCAGTGAGGGAAAATACTGTACAAATGTTTTAATAAAAAAAAATGTTAAATTTACTGGGGCGTATGTGCAACTTTTTTGTCCATAATTTTATTCAAGTAGGTTTTTGTTCAAGTAGACCTTTAAGAATTTGTAAATAGTTTTCTTTGCGATTATAAGAAGTGATAAAGTTCTAGGACCCTCTTTAGTGACATTTCTTTGGGTGAATTTGAAGGACGATCGTATGGGAACCACCGATTCTCTTTAGGTCAGATAGTGAAAAAGAATTCAAAAAATAAATCGTGGGAAAAAGTCTTGCGAAACTGACGAACAACATATCCTGCCGATCAAGGTATTGAACCCAAACAAACATTGCGTGAAGCTCAGACAATAAGAGATTATTGGAAGATAAGCTGCTTCCACGTAACTAGGAGTGAATCTACGAGTCCAGTCTCCCTAATAAGATTGCCCGAGGTATGCAAGACTATCCTCGGGCACTGTGAGCTAAATCAGGAGTAGGAAGCAATAGAGGAAAGTCTAATTGGCGATTTTGCTGATACATTTGCGTCACTTCAAAACGTTGGTAGAATACGCCTAGTATAATACCCGTAGATACCGGATATGCCGACCTAATCTGCTAACCTCCCAGTTGATTTCCATTGGCAAAACAGGCGTAGGTTGACGAGATACTACCGATTATTGAAAAAAGGAAGTTTAATCGAAAGCTCGGAAAGTTTGTAGACATCAGCTGTTATACTGGCAAATGACTTGAATTCGCGCGAACTATCGAAGGTTCAAAAATGTCACAAATATGGACTACAGTTTGCCTCAAATAGACGACACCTTGGACACACTCTCTGGAGCGCAATGGTTCTTTTCCCCTGTCCCTTGTCCCCCTAAAAAGTGGCTACTGGCAGACACAAATCCATCGTGGAGACAGAGGAAAGACAGCTTTCACAACTGGCAATGAACTACGACAGTTTAGAGTAATGCCATTTGGTTTATGTGGGGCGCCGCGGCGTATTGGTTTTTGTGTGTGCTTACCCCACCGGAGGTCTGGGTTCAATTCCTACATCTGCCAACTGAAAAAAAATACTCATTCTTTTTCATGGTTCCCCCCTCCACGAGAGTCTGAAAAGCCCTCCGAGAGTAACATTTGTCTAAAAAACTTCTTAAAGTGCTTTTCGGATTCGTCCCTACTGAGGAAAGTTCTATACAAAACGCCAATACTGATGTCTTTACTCAGGAAGACAGGTGGCGATTGAACTCCTTCGATCCCTTAAAAACACCAGGGATGGATTACATCCGACGAATAATGCTCCAAAAATCAGGGGAAACTATCATTTCATGGTTGAGCAATGTTATCAAATCGTGCTTAAGGTTGTGCTCCCAGAGCTTGGAGAGAAGTCCGAGTGATATTCATTCCCAAAGCAGTGAAGGCTAGCCACAAAACGGTAAAGGACTAAAGACCCATAAGCCTCTCTTCATTCGTGCTCAAGGCAATGGAGCGTCTTGTCGACGTGTATGTGAGAGAGATGATTGAAGATAACTATATTCCAAAATCACAACATGCGTACATGAGAAGCAGATCGGTTGGCACTGCACTACATAGACTAGTAACAGTGGTAGAAAAATCCTTGAAACACAAGGAGTACACTTTGGGTGCCTTTCTAGAAATAGAGGGGGCGTTTAATATCTTTGAGACAGACGCGATACTGCGCAGCTTGAGAAACGCTCATCTAGATAGACTACTATCTAGATCTAGATCTATCTGCGACTGCAATGGGCTCATGTTAAGCACACGAAGGATAAACAGTTACTTAGGCGAAGTATGCACCAGACGGAACGTCAGCAGAGGAAGACCACAAGGAGGTGTCCTATCTCCGCTCATATGGACTGGAAAGGGGAGGCTTCATTGTCAGCGCATATGCAGACGATGTGGCAATCCTGATACCAGGTAAATTTCCATCAATCCTCAGTGACCGACTTAGCACTCCATATTGTTGGAAGCTGGGCTGAGGGTAGAGGACTGGGAATAAATCCTTACAAGACGGGAAGTCTTGTTGTTTACCAGCAAAAGAGAAATCCCACCCTTTAGGAAAAAGAATGGGGGAATGGAGTTACCGAAATCCAAATAGTTCAAACACCTGGGCGTCATATTGGACTCAAAACTCAGCTGGAGGGATAATACAGAAGATTATGTTAAGCGTACGTGGCATTATACGCCTGCCCCAGAACGTTCGGCAGCATGTGGGGACTGCAACCAAATATGGTACACTGGATCTACATAGGGGTTCTAAAACCCATCATAACTAACGCTGCAGTGGTATTGTGGAAGGCTACAAAAAGAAAGTGTCATCTCTCTTGCCTCACCAGTACGGATTGGTGTGTCTATGGAGGAATCCTATATGGAATCCTACGACATTCTGTTTCAACAGGAGATTCGCTACCAGAATACCTGAAAGATGTTAATGGGAAGAAAAGATCATCACAGGAGATGGCGAGGTCGCCCTTTATACTGACGGCTCCAATATGGACGTCGGAACCAGCGCAGGCATCTTCTGTGAAGCTCTGGGACTAAGCAAATCTTTCAGAATCAATGACCACTGCAGTATTTTCCAGGCAGAGCTGGCTGCCATAATTTAAGATTCCACTGAGCTAAAGAATCACAGCTCCGTAAACAAGACCATCACCATATACTCTCACCCAAGCGGCAATTAAAGCCATGGAATCAGATGTAGTGAAGTCAAGGGCTGTGAAACTATGCAGGAAAATTTTGGACGAGTTATCACTTGACAACACTGTAACTCTGTGTTGGGTGCCAGGTCACTCCGATATCCCGGGAAACGAAGAAGTGGACAAGCTTGCGAGATCTGGGTCAGGGATGAATACATCTCTAGCCCTCAAATTTTCAAGAATTCCGCTGAGTTCGATAACACGCAGATTAGTAATTGAATCCATAAGAAGAACTAAGGCTAGAACTAACCTACGTTGGTCAGAGCTTGATACGTGCAGACACACAAGGGAGCTATGGCCAGCGGTAAACAAAGAGAGATCACTATTTATGATCGGATTAGCCCGAAGGAATTTCTGAGTACTCACGGGAATCCTCTCGGGGACTGCGCTGTGGGTCTACACGCCGAGCGGCTAGGCATACTGCATAACGATTACTGCAGAAGCTGCAGGGACGTTGAAGAAATTGAATCCGTTCGTCACCTGGAGCAGGAGGTCGCATAGCCTGCTAGATTTGCGACCTCCTCCTCCAGGTGATGAACGGATTCAATTTCTTCAACGTCGCTGCAGCTTCTGCAGTAAGATTTGTAAACAAATCCGGATGGGCGCAAGAGGGCACTCTGAGCTTCTTACAGCGGCTTATTTCTGTTTTCGTTTCAGTGTTAAGGTTCCTAAATGGACACAATGGACCCAACTACTGGTCTCAGTGAGCCATGACTATTGTCACGGTTTCACTTCAATGCTCTTATTGAAGGGCATCCATCAACCTAACCTAACCTAACCTTCACTGGACGTCGAGACTATTTGGGAAATGTATTCATACGACTACAAGCAGCACCTTTGAATCTAAATGCAGAGAAGGTTGCCTCTTTAGAAGTTATGTATTTTGGGAATGTGATATCGTCGGACGGAGAGAAGATGGATTTAGATATAGTCGAAGTGCGGAGAAATTGGCTGATACCCTAAGAAAGGCACAAGCTAAGAGGCTTCCTCGGCAAGGCACATATTACAGGAGATTCGTTAAGCACTTCTGCGGTATCGCCAAGTGTCTTCTTGAGTTCGCCGAGAAGGGAAGACAGTTAAAACGGTCTGGCTTCCAATATCTAAGACAACGACTTTGCGAGGCACCAATACTAGATAACCCCACCCCCGTAAGATATTTATTGTGGATGCAGACTATGTGCGTGTTGACTTAACCCCAATAGTAATGTGGGCTTTGGCGCAGTTTTGTGGCAGATAAACTTTGGGCAGGCAGACGGGAGGTTTTTGCTAAGCCATTATTCTTGCAAACCCTTAGATGCAATAAAGATTTTCCAATAATAATAATAATAATAATAATACACGATGGGTAGGAGAAAGTTGTTGTGTACTTCAGGAAAATTTTATCCCGACCCAAGGGAAATTACAGTGTAACCAGACGGGAACTCCTTGCTCTTATACTAAGGATAAAGCATTTTCAAAAGTAAGTTAGGTACCTGTATTGTCAAAGGTCCTTTAGCGCACAGACCACGCAGCTTTCAAGTGATTACTTCTGTCCAAAAATCCTGAGGGACAACTAGCAAGATGAATCGAAAAATGCCAGGCTTATTACTTCGAGATACAGCATCGCGATGGAAGACTGCACTGAAACGCGGACGCGCTATGCCGGAGCCAATTGTTAACATTGCGTGCGACGAAAGGGAAGAGACAAGGGAATGTCTGTCCAGAAAAAAGAGCTGAACCGGTAGAAGGCTGGAACACTTAAGAACTTCGTTACGCGCAACAAGAGGATCCTGAGATCGAGCCAATCCTTGCGTGGAAGGAATTTTTGGAGAAGCCGAGCGCAAGAGATATCACTAATAGAAAAATATACCTTAATGGTACACTGGGCGAAGTGCAAGTCTCTCCATGCACAATATGGTTTTCTGCGAAGAAATCGTTTAAAAAGCTGCTTGTGGTTCAACGGTAGAAAAGTCCAAGAGATTTCTTGGGAAGTGCACTATCGAGTATACGGTGGGCACTTAGAAATCAACAGGACACTGGAAAAAAGTACGAAAATGCTTTTATAAACTTGGTGCATTAAACAACGTCGAGAGCTGGTGTCGGAGGTGCACCACGTGCACCAGTACAAAGTGGTTGCACCATTTCAAGGACCACCGAGAATCAACAAAATTGGGATCGTTGAATACTTTTATTTCTAGTGGCCTGTGCGATTTATATAGTACTTCGTCTGGAGTTCTCTTTAGACGAGCTACTTATCTGACACAGTGAGCCTAAATTTGGGGTCTCCGATGAAACCCCAAAAAACGAAGAGGCCAACGTGTAGTGTCTAAGGGAAAGGATAACCAACATACATCAAAGTGTCAGAAGCAATATAAATTAATATTAACATCATTCCAAGTGCCCGCATGAAGATAAAATAATGATGCGAAAGAAACAGCAGCGGAACTCAACAAGGAAGATCTGGTAAGGCTTTACAAGCCGCCACATCGTAAAAGCGGAAAATCGCCCTAGCCTCAGCAGAACTGGGAAGCAAGCATTAATTATGCTGCCTTCCAACTCCAACAATGAACAAAACCGAAAAAGAAAGCTGTACCTATGAATTTCCCATATCGCATATAATGGAAGCAATATGATACGCTTGTTCGGGGCGAACTAAACAAGGAGGGGGCTAATGTAATGTGGCAATTGTAACAGTTTAAAGCAATTATATGCCCAGACATTATAAACCCAATCAGAATTGGATGCCAGCATCTATTTATTAGCATACTTTTAGGCTCAGGGATACAACATGCCGAAAAACTTTTGTTATTTCCACCCTAGAACATTAAATATCTATAATGATCTAGCGGATAGGAGCCATTATACAGGGTGTTTCAGTTAAGGTGTGACAAAAAGCTAGGCCGTATAGGTAGGGCAGAGACAAGAAAAATATTGGGGGTGGCGATTAAAAATATGACTTAAAATAGGAAAAAAATGTTAAGAAAGAATGCCAACACTGACATTTTCAAGATATATCTTTTTGTAAGGCCAGAAATCTCTTCTTTTATTTTGATAATAAAATAAAGCTGTTTTAGTGTACAGTTTTTGAAAAATTAATTTTTAAACTCAGTTTTGAAGTTATTTTTTTCTAACTTTGGGTGGGCCAAGTCAATTTGCGCTGAATAATCGAATTTAGAACATCGAATTCGATACTGATTGATTTATTGTTGCTTGAACTTAATAAAGTGGTGTAATTAAAAACCCATCTTAAACAAGTGACTAAGTGCAAGAGTTTGTCTTTGACAAACTTCTATATAAAAAATAAATAAATAGAGTGGCGCAACAGCTCGAGGTGAACCAGGGCCAACTTCTCAACAATGTATCCTGGTGTGTTAATTTCTTTACATACAAAGGGACCTACAATTTATTGCCGAATCCGAACGGCACTTTGAGAAGTTTTTCAAGCCAAATGATACTCTCGGAGGGCTTGTCAGATCCTCGCGGAGGTGGGGGCCGTGAAAAAGAACAAGTCTTTTTTTTCAGGTGACGATGGCAGGATTCGAACCCAGACCTCCGGCGTAGTAAGCACACACACTAACCACTACGCCACGGCACCCCACAAACTTCTATTTACCCGACCCTATATAACATGTAACACCAAATCTTAAAGTTTCCTGGCCCGAATTCATATATTATTTGTATAGGCCACGCCCCCAAAAGTGGGCATGGGCTTAAATTTAAAATCAATTAATTGTAATTTCGTTAGAATCAAAGGGAAAATACGGTAAAAGCGAACATTATTTCAGAAAAAAACTGTTTTTTCCTAGAAACGCCCCCTAAATAAGGGCGGAGCTCAAAACTTTGTATGGATCAAACGTGGAAAATAGCGATATTTTTAATATTTGTCACATAATTTTTTTTTTGATTTGGAGTTAACTTTCCGAGAAATTGGGTTTTTAAAGATCTAACATGTTAAAAGATGGCATGGTCTATATTGTGGGCGGTCCAATTTTTGCCTTCTTAAAGGTTTCAGGCCAATATTGCTCAGTTCCAAAATTGAGTTCCTGTGTCTTTAAAGACAAGATTTAAAAGACCTAAAACCTTCACACATACGGACGGACGGATATGGCTTAATCGATCTAAGGGTCTTAAGGGTCTACGTCTACGGTGATTATTAGTTCACTGGGTTACAAACTTTTCATTAAAATTAATATACCCTCAGTCGGGTATAAAAAGGGGTGCGAACAACAAATTAACAAAATTTCTTTGTGAATTTTGAGCTCGACCTGTGGTGTCATTTGTCCGTGTTCAAATCTTTCCCAAGGTGAGGTATTGGTCTGATTTTTTTGCAAAGTGCGGCAGCGTTACTTTCAACGTCTTTTATGATATTTTACCATGCTCTTCTGCTAGTCCCCTCGGTTCATTGTTCCCTGTCTGGATAAGCATCTTTTGCAAAAATTTATAAAGAAAAACTAGGTACGTACGATTATTTGCATATTCGGCCAAGAGACCAGGATTGACTTTAACCAAACTGAAACTTTTGTCTGCTTCCCCTGGGTTAAATGCGCATCAGTCCTTTTTTATTAGGAATTTTTCAAAACTTATTGTGTCCGCTTTTCCGTACATTTTCACCACACACACACAACTCAATGTACCAACATGCATACAAAACCTACAAGTACAAGAAGAAGAATTTCCGTTAAATGACCCATTCTTCTCGGGAGATGCAACTTTCGAGTGTCTGCTTTCTATCTGGATCACACTACAGCAATCTTTTGCAAATAAACTTTTCTTCTGCCATCTCGGAATGTTGAGCTTTAATACACTGCCACAAGCATGCACATGCCTAAGTTTGCATGTTTGCCTTTCTGACTTTTGCCTGATCGCCTGAGGTTGGTGTGGGAATACTCAAAACGATATGAAGTTCACTATGCGGGATAACCAAACAGCAGACATGGTCCCTTATGCCATCCTTATCTGTCCTGCAGACAGCAAGTTGCTGGCTTCTCCTCAAAAATTGTTTTGCGAGGTGCATTCGGCACAATATTTGGTTGGACTTGGAAAAGGAAACTTCTGTCGCTAATGGGGGCTTTCTTAAACTGTCTCCTCTGACTTTCATCGCTCAAACTTTGGCGGATGTTCGTGTAGTTGTTCTTTCTTCTAATGTGTATGATTTTGATGTAGTAAGGCCAAATGTTTTAGGCAGTTATACCGAAGAGACTCTCCATCATCATCACCGTCGTTGTCATTATGTCGGGTGATAATGGCGACAGCAAAAGTTACAGCTGCACTCGGGTTAACATAAAATCAGGAGAAAAGCAGCTCCAGTGGGAAACAATGAAATAAAGTTTGCATTCCTGCACCATGCGACGAGGGGTGGATTTGACCTCCTTTAGGCAAAGTCCTTGTCAGAATGATAATTTAGAAACTACTTACTATAACCATTCGTTGAGGATATACTACACAACTTTTCTTTATTTGCAGCTTGCAAATATATTTACTCCAGAAAGTCACCCACATGAATAGAGGTTAATGATCCATTAGGAATAGATAATGCATTATTGTAAGGGAATAGAAAAAAGTTAAATGTAGAATGTTTTGTGCTCAAAAAAATTACATGACCTTTACAGAACACTGAACTTGGACACAATTCTTTTCCGGATAAAAACATTTGTTGGTGTGATTCACAAAAATGTCAGGTTCGGGATTTTTCTTATTTTTTTTTTTCTTATTTCAAGTTCACTACCGTGACTGCTTGGGTAAAAGGAAAGGTCTCCTTTGTTGTGTTTCTAGTAAATCACTGAAATTGTAGAAAATAAATCCGGAAGTCAACAGGGATAGGTTTCACCTTTCCTACGGTCGCGGGATTCGAGTCTACGGGAGGATTAACCAGCATAATCGGTATGAAAGGTTCATCGCCAAAACACAAGCGGGGGGCGGCGGCGGGCGCTTATATTACGTAACCTGAAGGTATCATAAGGTACCAGAAGGAAGTGTTTTTAAAAATTGGTTGTCAATACTATTTAATCAAATGCAAATATGCAATGAAAATACAAAGGTTTTATAATAATTTTAAAAGTAAACGTATGTTAAACTGTAGACAGGTAAACTGGGTTTTTGTTAAGAAATATTTAGGGTAGTTTAGGTTTGGGTAAATTTTTGCGGGTCCTGAACTCTCCCGACTCTGGTTTGGAGGGATTTTTAAATTAGCCCTGTCCATGATTGGCCTGGGTAGAAGACCGCCTGGGAGAGAATCTTCTGGAGACATGTTCTCCAATTGTGCTTGGTTGGATTCGATTCTAACCAGGATTTTAGTAAAATTTTTGAAGAGTCTTGTACTGACTCGGCAGAATGGTTCAAGCCCCATGAATCGTGTAGTTGCCCGGATTTAAGGTGCGAGTCTGCTTATTGATTTCCATTAAAGCCACTGAGAGTTGGAGCCACGTTGAGGATTACTAGGTTGTTTTAAAGTAGTTCTTGGTGGGCCATGACTGTTGAGCCAAGTGCCTTGAGAGCTGCTTGGCTGTCCGAGAATATAAATATTGCTCTTCCTTTTGTATTAGAATTTAGAATTATTCTAGATTCTAGAACTTAGATTTATTGTAAGTTCTAACACAAAAGTTTATCTAGGCTTTAGTTAGCTTTCTAAGCTTATCCATATTTCGCCTAAAAAATGGATTAGCTTATGCCAAGGCTAACTAAATAGTCTGCTTGGGATTTCCATTAATAGCAGATCCAGTCTCTTTCTCTATTTTAGAACCGTCTGTGTACCAGACAAGTTCAAACCGAGATTGAGTTTGTTTGAATTTTTTCCATTCATCTCTTTGAGGAATTACAACGAAGAATTTTTTGTGGAAGCTATATTCAGCAAACATTTCGTCGAGAGGCATACTGAATGGGCTTTTAGACTCTAAGTCGTAGGCAAAGCCTTAAGTGGCCACCTTTGTAAGAATGAAAGTCTATGTTATTCGATTGAAACAGAAGATAAATGCTCAGTCGAAGGAAGACCCAGGGAATGCTCAGAGGACGACCCAGGATGACGTCAATAGCAATTTAGTCGTGGTAGAGCGAAAACATCCCGTTATGCAGATTTCCTCAGCAGTTGGATAGCCAACGGGTCTAACTTAGACATGGAAGCTTCTGGACTGGAGCCACTGGAGCCCTATGCCGACAGGGCTGAAAGGCAGCGACTATTACGCTTCCTTGGGGGCCTGGTAACTTACTTACTTAAGGTGGCGCTACGGTTCGAGGTGGACCGGAAAAAGCTTTGCTAGCCACCTCTGTCTCTAGATAGCCATCTCCAGTTTCGCATGCGAAGTTGGATGAGGTCCCCTTCCACTTGCGTGCGCTACCTGAGTCTCACCCCCTGCGGGGTGGATTCGAAGATTTTCCGGGCCGGGGCGTTGGCGTCCATCCCCTCCAGATGGCTCAGCCATCGTAGTCGCTTGCAGCCCATACAGTTCGATGTTATATCTCCTCCTCCACTCTCCGTCTATGCAGACGGGACCGTATATCGTCTGAAGAATTTTCCTCTCGAAGCAGCCTAAAGTGTTTTCATCTGCCTTTGACAGGGGCCATGCTTCTGCATCGTAAAGCAGGGATAAGCTGGGACGATTCTTAAGCAGTCGGTCTTATGCATGGACAGTTTAGTTGCTCGAGAGAGGGCTTTGCTGCTCGTTGTCCTTCTGTCGTTTTGGTCGTCAACAGTAAATCTGTCCGAATCCGACGCTTGTTTCTGCTTCGGAAATGGTGTTTCTTTATGTGGCCAGGAAGTCACCCCGACGGCACGACCACCAAACTGTGGGACAAGATCTTTTGTTTAGATTTAAGGACGGACAGCCGGGTAGCCCGCTCCTTATAGGCCTGAGGTCCGAATACGTCGTAGTAGCCCATATAAAGTGTTCACTAAGTACTTCGACCTGACTGGAACTGTGGGCGCCACCGTTGATTTCATCTGGGGAATTCCTCCGCTGTCGTCCGGATGCAAGAAGTGCCTTAGTGGGAACACTCCTCCCCCTCTCGCGTCTGCTACCTTCAATAACCTTCCAAAGGGGTTGAAACCCAATTTCCAGTTGAACTACTAGGCACCCGGTGTTTACAACGGGAGGTGAGAGTAGGAGTTGATAGGCCTGGTAACTACTTTCCGTCTAATTAGAGTTACTTTATGAGCGAAGGCTTCGATTTTTTTGATTTGGAACTGAACCCGGATCATATTATAGATCATATAGGTTCCTATTACAGGTCGTCGAGAAGTTTCACCGAAATCTTCCATCGAAATGCTCAGGGCAGCTGTGCATTGTCAACTTTACGAAGAACTTTCCGGTCCATGGTAAGAAGCTCTATTTTGTTAATCAGGGACGCAAGGTGAAGTCTAAAAACCGATCACTGCCACGGAAGTATACTGTAGCCTAGCAGGGTCTAGTTATATCATATTTCGATCATTTGTAACTAATTGTGCCCTTCAAGGGCAAAACAGCTTCTACGATAGAAGCAAGCCAGGCTTTGGTAACTGAAGTCGGCGCGTAAGCCGCCTTGGCTTAAGAGCAGCCCAGAAATCGAATCTGTGAGCCATTTTCAGGGAATTTTATAACCTCCATAATGACGGCATTTTGCACTGCTTTCCAGAGTACCAGATTAAGTTGGCCAACTGGTAAGTTTTCTAGAAGCAAACCTATTTTTATACTTCCTGCAATTTTGGAGAACAAAGGAGGATTTGGTTAAGTTTTTTTTTTGTTATTCTGACAGGCGATTCTGTATCTGATCGAAAACGCTAAGTCTCGCTCGTCCAGCGTCTCGTTCGACCATTTGTAATTTGTCTTAATAGAAGTTATCTGTTGTGTTCTGTAGCGATTGCCTTTCTATCCCCAAGTTCTTCCGCAAATAGTTTCAGGGGCCTAAGAATAGCTCCTATAGGCTTCTGCCGTGAACACGGAGCTGTGTCGATGGCTCTTAAGCCGCTATCGATGGTTAGACATTCAGGCGGTCTGTCCATTCAATACGTTCAACCGAAAGCTGGCACACAAATATGTTCAGCCGAAAGTTGGCACACAAAAATATGGCTGCTCCCATTTCCATCAGATTGTTTTTGTTTGTATGAAGATATTGGTATCTACATATAAAACGGTACATTTTGAGCGTGACAAGCCGAGCAAAGTCCAAGGATCAGCATGCTTATGTTTAAGTGCAGCACTAAACATCATCCTGTTCCATCTAATTCCCTTGACATTTTCAGCAGACAAACAGCTGCAATCAGGGGTACTCGTCAAAGCAAACTCTTAGTGGACCATTAGTAAGATCGACCACTCCGAAACTCTGAAAATATTCACGATCCCTCCTAAAAACAAAGACTTCATCATCACCATACCTTAGCTACAATTTGACAAGAACTTCCAGAGAACCATCCCTAGGGATCTAGGGAGATGGTTGTTTGGAAGTTTTTGTCAAATTGTAGCTGAGATTTTTTTCGCCTCTGGAATGCGAATCGATCCACTTCTACACCGGTGGATCAAAGACGAATTGTGCGGTAAGTAGGTGAGTTCTCAGAAAGACTAAATCTTCGTCTCTCTTTCCGTCTTCCGGATCATTGCAGTGACTTTTTGAGCTGACATTTTGGCAACAAAGGAAGTTTTGTACTGGCTTAAGAATAACGTTATATGCGTTGAGGATTAATGAATGCTTACCGACAGCCATGGTGGCCAGCCAATGCCTGGAATCACTCTCTATAAATTCTAAAGAAGCCCTAGAGCCTAGACTGCCGACTGTCTCTAAAGGAGATGACGGAGCAATTCAGCTTTCACCTGTGCTGGGAGTTAGGGCATAGCAACATTCAAGCTAACTCCAGGGCTGATAAGCTCGCCAAATTTTAAAGTACTCTCTCAATTATGCTTGAAAAATGTGCCTAGGCATTTCAATTTCTATATGCGAACAAATCTTAAAGCTGAACGCAATAGAAAGAGCAAATCTTAGATGGACAAGTGGCAAAACCTGTCTATAGTGACGAAACAGATGTGGCCAAAGCTAGATCTCAAACGCTCTAAGAGTTAAATCGCTTTTAGTAAATCGAGCTTGAGTTCTACAAACGGTCTTATTACATGACATTGTCTAACAGGTAAGCATGCGCCTAGGCTTGGTATTGTTTGTAACGACTTTTGCAGGAGCTGTATGGATGAAAAGAAAGAAAAAATCACTCTCCATCTTATCTGGCACATGACCCGCTCTATCTAAGAACTTAAATCTTCACCTCAGAGCTATGTCTTATAATGATCTGAGCGATCTAAACACGACCGACCCAAAATTTCTCTCGAGTTTCATTAAAGTGTGAAAATGGTTCAACGAGTAGGCCAAATTTCCAGTCCACCCCAAACACAATGGACTTATATAGGCCTAAGTGTGTGTAATCATTGTGGATAGATACTTATACATTTTTATAAAAACCAAAGTAGGTTCATCAATCAAATTAAAAGCAAATCGTTTCATATTGTCACAAAAGTATTATTTACTTGGTTCTTGGAATCTTTACTTTGTATATTTAAAAATAAATTCAGCAGAAAGTAATAGGTATTCTCCATATTTGCATTCATTTATAATTAATCCAGTTCATCGACGTAGTTCCCTGTATATGCCCTGGTAACCTAAAAAAAAATATCGTATTCAACCGCCTCGCCGTCAAGAACAATTTGTTAAATTATCAAACGCTCTTAACCGAAATCCGCCCATGCTTTTCACCGGCCACCCTTGGTAATTACAATTCGAAACTCCATTTCAACTTTTACTGGTTTTTTGCTTTTCTATTGGGATTAAATTTTATTGATCATATCGGTCACGCAATTTGCATGAAAGGGGGGCAGTATGATTGCAGAATGTGAAACAAAAAAGAAATGGGTGGTGAAACAACTATACACCCAGTCCTTAAGGGCTTATCCACTGGGCTCCCACCCACCACCCTGTACACACATGAGGGAGCTACACTATGCACATAAGCTGGCTCTTGTATTGGCAGTATACATAGTGCTGTGCATTCAGTAATACTCAGAGATATTGCCTTCCCTAATAATTACAATTGAGAATTTATGGATCACTTTTTCCCATCGTCAGGGGGATAGAGAAATCAGGACAAATGAAAACATCGATACATTCAACTATTTCAGAAGCTCTATTAGTATATGTCGCATATTTATCCGTCTATTGTACCTATGTTTGCTAAGGGAAGAGTTGTGATAGGGGATGAATTCCTTCCGATTTACCTATTCAAAATGAGGTTTGTTGTGACCACACTTTCAATAAGTATAGCTCGTATCTACTTATATACAAGTATACCTACCTATCTGCACGCTTGTAACTTCTTTAAGAACATAAAGTTAGTCGATAACTTGACCACATTGTTTCGTAATATAGAAGTGATTTCGATTTCCCCTTGCCAGGTACATGTAGAAAGTTTTGCAAAATATTGTATTACAAAAGTCGGATTCAAACTCTGTGCAAGGAGTGAAGTATAATTAATTTTGTTTGACTCTGCAATAATCTGTGGAAATAAGAGACGCATTTTATTGCTGAAGAAAACTATTAGTCTTCAATAACTTTTGGTAAAACTTCGAAAGAAAAAAACAATACACTGTCGTTAGGGGAAGGCAAACAATGTCATATCAGTATAAACAACTACAACAAGTGTATCAAGTTCTACTCCAATAAAGTTGTGACCAGAGTCAACTAACAGCTTGCGAAGTCCTTAAGGGATTAAGTTCGTACTTCACCAACCCTAACACGAACTGGGACGCCCTTCTTAAAGACTGTCGAGGAGGTTTTTGGGTCGACTGAGCTATTGAAAATGTCGCCGTTCGGATAAGAAGTTAAATTCATCAAAGCGAATCAGAAGCTGCAGAAGCTGCACAACACTTGTTTTTGAGAAACAGTAGTAAGCACTGACCGATATGTGTGCACAACATATCCGGCTGAGATCGAAGAACTGATTCTTGAAAAGAGAAGAGCGCACAGAAGATGGTAATGTACGAGAGTACCCCCAAACCAAACCCTTTTGAACTATGGATCTGGTTGGAAAGATTCCTTACTCAAGCCGTTTTGAACCATGGATGTGGTTGGAATAATTCCTTACTCGAGCCGCTTCAGGAGGATGGGGCCAATTTTTGACCACTGCTTGAGAATATAAAAGTTTCGATATTGTTTTTTTCTTCGTCGGCAGCGAACAGCTACCAGTTACACTTTTAGACGCTTCTCTCTTCGCCTAGAGTGTTGTTGAGCTTCTCCGTGTGATGATATGAAGACAAAAGATCTTTACACAAGATCACCGTGACATGTTTGGAGCTCCACGCAGCAGATTAAGCATCTAAAATCGCCACCAGGGTCCCGGAAATTAAAAAAATAAGGGCACATGATCGAGACCGAATTCTGAATCGAATAAGCCATGTCCGTCCGTCCGTCGATCTGTCTGTCTGTCCTATATTTTTAGGACCTACATTTTGAGCTAAAGAGTTGAAATTTTGTGCATGAGCTCCTTATCATCCGAAGCAGTAAAATTGGTAAAAAATTTTAAATCCGCCCACAGACTTTCAGTGCTCTTAAAACGTTAAGAAGTGGTAAAAGACTAAAATTTGACACTTTTCAAGACTAAAATTTGACAGCATATCGTAAATCTCGTGGCATCTAGAAAATTTTCAAATTTTTAAATTTTACTCAATATTTTTGTTTTAAATCGAAAAAGTTTAATTTAATTTATTATGTAGAAAACACTTATCTCTACTTGTTGTTGATAGGAAATTTTGGGCCACACCTAAATTTGAAGGCAGAATTGAAGAAAAACATATAATTTTCCAGAAAAAAAAAGTAGTTCGACTGAGCCTTATTTAGAAAGGAATGAGAAATACAAATCATCCCATTCTAGGGATGAAATTCACAAAAATTTAGAAATTTAGTTAAAAAAAATTGCATTTCTGTGTACGTTTCAGAGTAACTTGGAGATCTCTATGCTAATATTGATAGTTTGTTATAAGCGTGGTTGGACCACGCCCCGTTTTAACGTTTGCAGTAATCACAAATCGTCAAAAATTAACAATAATAGCAGTACATAATTTACAATTTGGGATAGGATGGAGTATTCAACGGTCAGTTGAACGAACTGTAACTTCTGTTTACACACTGAAGCACTTACTCACTGGTTTATGTTTGAAATGTCAATCTTACTCATATTCATATTCATATTCATATTCATATTCATATTCGTATTCATATTCATATTCATATTCGTATTCATATTCATATTCATATTCATATTCATATTCATATTCATATTCATATTCATATTCATATTCATATTCATATGCATATTCATATTCATATTCATATTCATATTCATATTCATATTCATATTCATATTCATATTCATATTCATATTCATATTCATATTCATATTCATATTCATATTCATATTCATATTCATATTCATATTCATATTCATATTCATATTCATATTCATATTCATATTCATATTCATATTCATATTCATATTCATATTCATATTCATATTCATATTCATATTCATATTCATATTCATATTCATATTCATATTCATATTCATATTCATATTCATATTCATATTCATATTCATATTCATATTCATATTCATATTCATATTCATATTCATATTCATATTCATATTCATATTCATATTCATATTCATATTCATATTCATATTCATATTCATATTCATATTCATATTCATATTCATATTCATATTCATATTCATATTCATATTCATATTCATATTCATATTCATATTCATATTCATATTCATATTCATATTCGTATTCAAATTCATATTCATATTCATATTCATATTCATATTCATATTCATATTCATATTCATATTCATATTCATATTCACATTATTCAAATTCATATTTATATTCTCCTTCAGCTGATCGACTTTTAAAATTGTCTTCCATGTGAGTAAATGTCACGTAAAAGAACATGTCAATAATTATCGATGAAGTAAAGGCCTAAATTTCGCACCAGCACCGTTCTTACTTCTAAATTACTCTCCGAAAACCATTATTTTACAGACCTTGTCCGCAACGGACAGGCCCCGTTCATTATTAAGGTTGGCATTTTTTCCCAAAAAATTCAGCCAATTTTAGAAAAAATCGTAGAAAGTAGCTTTACACAAGTATAAAATAGGTTGCTGTTCATAATCGAATTTCCACCAGTCTATATTGTTGCCAGATCGAAGAAAACTCACGACACTGCCCAATGATTCTAGACCTTATCCACCTACGCCCAATAGATATTATTTTTTTTACTAATAAAATCTTATGTTTCTTACAATTTACAAAGCAAACCTGTTCAGCCGAAGAGCAAGTTAATTAAACTCAACCCGATGCAAGGCCCGATTGCCATTCTATAATGTATAGATGCGGCACTGCAAACCTTGTTTGGTTTAGAGGCTGTCCATACAGACCAACTAATGCGGAGCCTATCCTCTCCCTTGTGCACAAGTGCGTCTGCCTTGAAACACTGTGAACTGAAGTATGCCAGGATCAGGTCCGTACAACGAAAGGAAGAGGTTACCGTAGATACAAGGAATATTTCACCTTCCTTGTGTGTCCAGGCACTCGAGCTATTCATCCGAATATTGTCAGCGACATGGCTACTGAATCATTTTTCGCAGCGTTCCGTGTTTTTTTTGCTGTCCAAGGGCAAAACTTAGACGGTAATGGGTCATAATTTTGCTTTCGATATTCTGCTTTTCAAAATTCTACTTTTTCGGAAACTAAGTATGCTTTCAAAATTCTGCTTTTCTAAAATTCTAATTTCCAACTCCTTGTTGAAAATTCTGACTAAAGCAATAAAACCCTGCTTATTCTGCTTTGGTGAGAGCAAAGGTGAGAAAAGACACAGGCAGCGAGCTGTACACAGCGTTGCCAATTTAGTGCTTCCAGCGTTAATTCTAGTGCTCAAAAAATGATTTCAGTGCCCAAAATGTCATTTCAGTGCTTGGGCGTTATTTTAGTGCTTAAAAATCTTTTTTAGTGCTTTCCCAACTCTGAAAATTCATACCAACCAGCAACCATTCATAACATCCCACGAAAACATTTCCCTGTCAGTGTCCACCAACAGCAAGCGTCTCGTTCTCGTCTGTGTATCTGTTTTCTGTTAACTGTAATTGCACAGCAGCTTTTCAAAGGTATTTTGTTTTGTATTCACTCATTCACCGTTATCGAATATCGAAGAAGCAAGAAGGGCAAGCAAAAGCCAATACTATTTTCATCGCATTCGTGCAGTTCTCCTGTCTTTCACTTTTTGCAACCCACCCAACTGCCAACTTATTTGAGTTTATTTTGTTTACGAGAAGGTTCCTTCCATAGTTCGGTGCGTTAAAAAATTATGAAGAAAATAGTTCAAAATAAGACAAAGTGCGTGCAAATATATTCCATGTTTAAAAAGCAATTAAAATATTATTGTTATCGAAGAACGGCAAGCAAAAGCCAATAATATTTTCGTCGCATTTGTGCAGTTTTTCTGACTGACTTTCATTAGTTTGCATACCCAATTTATTTGAGGTTATTTTGATGTACGAGAAGGTTCCTTCCTCAAAATTATGAAGAAATTTGTACAAAATAAGAAAAGTGAGTGCTATTATATTCCATATTTAAGAAACACAATTAAAATATTATTTGTTGTTAGATCCGCCACGCATAATCAGCATCCGAATCAGACTGAAAGCAATGTTGCTGCTGCAAAATATCGCCAAAAAGTGCGATCTACATGGTTTAAGGATCCCAGACTGAAGTCATGGATGCTACAAATTGAAAGTGTCGAAGATAAAGTGGAGTGCCGCTACTGCAAAATAAGAATCAACGCAAGACTCTGTGACTTAGTTCGGCATGCAGACTCTGGAAACCATAAAGCCGCTGCAGCTCCTTTTAGTGACAAGAGGCAGGCCAGAATTCTATTTACACCAGTCGTGAGCAGATCCAAATCTAAAATGGAAGGACGTTTAGCAATGTACGTAGCATGTCATCAAGCTATTTATCCTGTAGATCACTTAGGAGAATTAATAACAAGCACTACAAATGTTACTATTACGCTACACAGAACAAAACGTTCAAATATTATACAAAATATTTTGGGCCCACATTTTGAAGCAGAACTTCGGGAAGATATTGGCGAACAATGGTTTAGTATACTTATTGACGAATCAAATGACATTTCTAATAATAAGTTGTTAGGTGTAGTTATAGTATATTACTCTATTTCACATTTAAATATTATTTCCACATTTTTGGGCTTTGTGTGTCTAACAGTTTTTAATGCGCAGGGAATCTCGGATGCTGTAAAATTTTTACTCAATCAATTAAAACTAAATTTACAAAAGTTATTGGCAATTGGTACAGACAATGCTTCGGTGATGATTGGGGTTAATAAAGGCGTTTACTCCATTTTGAAAAAAGAAATTCCAAACTTAATTTTAATTAAATGCGTCTGCCATTCTTTACAGCTAGCAATGTCGAGCGCAGCTAAAACTCTTCCAAAAGACATAGAATATTTATTGCGTGAAACCTATAATTGGTTTTCCCATTCGTCCTTGCGCCTTTATAATTTTAGAACTCTGTATCAGTTAATTAATGAAGGGACGGATCCTCTTTCAATGCCACAAATTTCAAATACAAGGTGGTCGTCCAGAACGCTTGTTGTATCCAGAGTATTGGCTCCGTGGCTAGAGTTAAAAACTGTGTTTCAAATTGAAAGTGCAAACTGTACCGCTGCAGGAGTCCTAGCCTCTTTATACACTGATATTAGCAAATCCTATTTAGTTTACATAAAACCAATTTTATCAGAAGTGGATCAGGTAAATAAAGCTTTTCAGAGTAAGGTTGCTGATGCCTCAAAACTGCTTAACGATTTAATGAATTTAATAAAATCATTAGCTCGCAAAATAGTTCCTGGGGCAGACTTTGATAAAATTGATTTTTTTTCGACTGAAATAACATCCTATATAGACATCAAAGCAAATTTGGGCTTAACGTTCGAACAAGAAATTGTTAGTTTACCACTTCAAGAACAAGAAACTGTAAGAGCAAACTGCATTGCATTCACTAAAGATCTTATTGATCAATTAGTCAGCCGACTGCCCGGAAACATAAAGGTTTTACGACATATGAGTATAATAAATATTGACAGCGCTCTTGCGAATAATAAAAAGAACACAGCAGTTATAATTGATCTTGCGAAACTTTTCGATCATGAGCCTGAAAAGCTACAAATGATAGAAACCCAGTGGTGTAATTTGACGAATGTAAAGTGGCAATCAAAGACCACAAAAGATTTGTGGATAGAAATTAGTAATTATCGGGACTCGGTAGGCGAAAATCCTTATGCTAACATTTGCGAACTGGCCCTGAAACTGCTGTCTTTGCCACATTCCAATGGCGATGTGGAGAGGGTTTTCAGTCAGGTAAACATTGTTAAAAATAAACTTCGAAATAAAATGAGTTTGGGGATGTTAAATGCAATCTTGCAAATTCGATTTGGTTTGCAAAGAAATCAAAAATGCTGTAATAGCTACAATTTACCTGAAAGCGCGATTTGCCAAATCGGAACGTTAAACACTTATGCCTAATATTTAACAGTTATTTTGCTGTACATTTATACCTACATGAATTTATTTATAACTTATTTGTATTTTTCTCGTGCAATCGTTAAACTAGATTACGATTGTATTCATTAATAGTTAAGAAACCTCAATAATTTATGAATTAAACAACTTTTATTTATAACAACTGGATTTAATAAATGCTTTTTTTCAATTTTGTTTTTTATTGTAAAAAAACTGGAAAAATTTTTTTTTGGTGCCCAAGGTATCAAAATTAACGCTGAAAAAAATAGGAACGGTGCTTTGGCTCAGAAAAAACTTGGCAACGCTGGCTGTACATACTCCTCCTTCTCATACACATTCGCTCTCATACATGTCGCTCTGTATCAAAATTTTGAAAAGGAGAATCTTGAAAGCAGAAATTTGGCCTCGGCAAAGCTTTGACCCCAACCCAGCTTAGATATTTACAGTTATTGTGTAACCACTTTTGTTGGGGCCAATACAGTTCTGCGAGAGAATTTAAAGGCATACCGTAAACAATTTGATGCGGGTGATAGTGCTAGTGGACTGCCCTTCACGGTGTCTCATGGCACCTTATTCCACCTGGCTCTCCCAACTTTGGGGCTACCATACAATCGTGAAACATCATCTTATACTTTTCATCGGGGAAGCCACCATAACGTTAAGGGTATTTTATACCATTATGATGCAGATCGAAGCCGTACTCAACATCTCGGTAATATCACAGGACCCCACAGACTAAGTTGTGTTCTAGTTATGATCATATTGCAAGAAAGCTAACGTGGTGTGTGTCGCACGTCGCACCGTGGTGCAGTCAAAATACTGTACACAAGGTCCCGGGTTCTAGTCCCAGCCGGAGCAACCATTTTTTTCACGGCTGGACTCGAAAGAGGGTTTGAAATATCTCTGAGAGTACCGTTTTTTAGGGAGGGATTTCTCAATTTGCCTTTCGGAACTGGCAAAAACTTGTCGGTCCTCCCCAGGTGTGTATCTTCTTTAATAACATACAGACGTTTGTGAGAGCTCAAGCTATGGCTCCTTTGAGTTGTAAGCGAGAGTTAGTTTATTTGGATGTTAACATTAAGTGACAACTCTCCCTACTATTTGTCATGAGAGAGCAAAAAATTTGGAAATCAAATAAAAGAATTTGCAACAATTTCGTGTGCATGTAGAAACTTAGTCTCAATGTAATGATCTCATGGTATAGATTTGGAAAATTTTCTGGGAAGTACAAAGGAAATTATATCATCTACTTATGCAACCTAGTCTTATACAACTCGATCAGTTTTCCGAGAAGTTTGTCAAAAAGATTGGCAATAAGGATTAAAACGAAATTGAATCCAAACAAAGTGACAGGATGTATACAAATCGGACCATCCACAACATTTATACAGCACGACCTGCACATCAGTCATACATCGAGTGTTATGCAAATACTTCGATTTTGAATTTCCAATATAGGAGCAATCAGCAACTCGGAGAACTGCTACATGATAGAAAACGTTTCTTTCGCAAAGGAAACGCTTTGAAACTCTGATATTGAGCTTCTATTAAGGACCCTCTCAGTATTTCATAAAAACAGCTAACATGAAAGCATCAGGCGCTTCCCCGAAAATGAAACGTTTTGATATACCAGCAAATGATTATGCGCCAAATGTTCAGCCCACCATCACAGTGATTCTCCTCACACTTTGTGTACATGTATTTATATGCTTATCTGCATTCCATTCATCGCTTCTTGGCCCTGTTTTAGGTGCCTTTTTCCAGACGAGGCCACCCACTGACACAAGTATCCTTTTAACGTTCGTGCCGTCTGGGTTACTAATGGATTTGCAAATTCGTACACCCTTGTCCTGTCTGGCGCATAAATAAGTGAAAAAAACCTTCAAACAAGATTTCTGCAACACATGCTCGGCTTGTATACAGTGTAGAAGTGTTCCAACACAGAATTCTATTGCAGGACGAATTGAAAAGAAGCCCGGCAGGACGAAGCGATTAGTCTATAGTAAATGATGTCAAACTGTTTGCACAAGGAATGATTGATGTTAATTAAATGGATTCGCGTTTAATGGTCTATGCTTTGCGCCCCATCATTTGAGGGGTCATCAAAAAGGATTCAACACTTTGCCGGTCATTATCATCATTATTCTCGTCAAAGCCAAATTCTTCATTTCGAAGCAAATCGACCTTAATCGACCCCATTCCGAGAGAGTTCCCCTCCCGCAAAGAAAACTGAATAAAAAAATCTAATTAACGGTATAAATAAGCCCATCAATCGTATAATTAAGCTTGAAGAGCATAAAATCGTCGGCCATCCCCGCAACCAACTATACACTCACTCCCTATACCCATCACATATATGTCTTGAACATGTGTACGCCTAAGTCCATAATGAAATCACAAAAAACCAACCCCACCCCAAGGAAGAACCCGCTCACGCACAATAAAGTCGATTATGGTGAATCCTTGACGTCAATATATTCATCGAAAGCCTCTGCCTCGCGTTTTTGTTCAGTATTGATCCTTCCAAACATTGGTATTTGGTTCTGTGTGTGCCTGTTTGTATAATTAATTTCAATTCGATATTGGGTTTCATCCGCCACAATCTTGAGTGCCTTTGCCATCGAAAATGCAGGTCAAGCATAATTTATATTAAACATTCGAAAGGCTTGAGAACCGCAGTGCGAGAGCGAAATGATGGGCCATAGACATCGGGCTCAGGCGTTTTAACATTCCCGGCCATGAGAGACGGGAAATCAATACTCAAGAAAGGATATTCGCATAAGCCTCGTTATATTAATGCTCGAGGCGTACAGCAAGAAAACTTTTTCTACCCCGCTGGATAAGGGTGCACGGGGGCAACGAAATGAGAACAATTGACTAATAGTTAGCTGGCGAAAAGTCGTTTTTTTTGTTGGAGGTGCTTAGGCACATTTCATTGGTGGTGGTGCCACATTTACGACCATCCATCACATATTTACGAGTTCGATGAAAAATTAATTTCCCCTGGTGGAAGGGAATTTTTGCGTTATAAATGAGTTAGCGATTAGTTTGCAATATTGCTAACGATGAGTTTGTCCTTAAAGACGTCCTTAAGGCGAATTGATGATTTTTTATTTGTCCGGTATTTCCGGATGGGAAAATAGGTTCATTGTACAAATGTAAAAGGGCGAAGAATGGGCTTTTAGTCTTTTTTCCCCTAGCAACGTGAAAAGTAAGCTCCTACGTAGAACGGTTTGGTGTCTTTTGCCTTTTCTTAAATGGCCTTATGGGGAAGTCGTTCATAAATTAAAATTGAATAATTTGCCGGCTAATTTGTCTATACACGAGGTGTACCGAGACAGAAATTCCTCAGAGTGCTTGTGCCCTCAGGAGCTTGTGCCCGCAGCCGTTTCTTATCCAATTGTTATAACGACTTATATCTGATAAGCGTGCAGTTTTACATTTACCTACCGAGGAAACTGTACTTTGGTACTTCTATGTATGATTTTTATATATTTTCCGAAGGTAACGAACCTTCCACCCCAGGTTTTAATCCCATGACAAGATGTTTGTCTCCAGCGAACTGTCTAAAGGTAAGACACAATAAAAACACCTTTACGAAGCTCGTTTAATTTTGAGTCATGGATGATAATAATAAGCTAGTGAAAGGGATATATTGAGGTGTTTGCTTCAGTGCAACAATAATTGTGTTGACTCAAGACAGTGACTCAAAATTTTTCTGACAATTTTTGTTTATTGAATTTTCGTGACTCACAGAATAGAATGCAATCAGAGTCCATTCATTGTACATGAGTCATTTCAAAACGTACTGAATTTTGTTATCCTGGAATAAAAAATAGGATTTATTAAGCTGTAAACTTTGTCTCTTTTTTGCTTCTTCAAATATAGGATTCTTGATTATGATCCAAATAAATTGAAGAATTTATAGAAGCTATAATAGCACATACAAAAGAGTTGCAGGGCACTCTTGAGTTCAGTCTTAATCTTATAACCCCCATATGCTTTGTGTGTGAGTGTGTCACAATCTACAACGAAAGTCAAAAACGTAATGAAAGTCCAAGTGATATGACTTGATATGGCTTACTACGAGAGTGTTTGCCCCGTACGTTGTCGGCTCGAGTTCAAGTCCAACCAGGCAAAAAAATCACCATAACCTTGACCTAAGCTCCAATGGTCCATTGATCTATCGCAAGTTGCGCGGACTACTCGTTGAGAACCAATTTGAGCTACTAATGAAGCGTGAGAGACAAAGTGGCTCGGAATATTTAGATAACTTAGGGCGGGTTTTGTCATATGCTGAGTTAGCCCAGCCTAAACCGAGGTCTCTTTATCCCGGAACCAAACTAATCTAGAGTTAACCCAGCGAGCAGTTTTCGATTACCTTCAGTAAAGTTGTAAACATTTTCTACTCTCGACACAGAAAAAGAAGCTCGAGTTGTTGTTGGATCTCATTTTTTACAGAAACACGTAAGCCAACTGCCATTTCGCGTTGAAAAAAACCTTCAAAGAAGTTCCTATTGTTCGAGTTAGAGTTAAGCCGAAATTAACCCTGGATCTGAATTCACTGAAAAACTCATTTCAGGGTCAAACTCTCTCAGTTTCCAAAACCCGAATGACTAGCACTGACAAACTGGCCCTAAGACCTTTTTGGCCGATGAATTGATTGGCAAATACCGTCCGGCCGTCTGCTTTTTTTAAGCCTTTAAAATTGAACAAGAGCGCTTCATTTTATCAGTCACTATATTCGTATAGTACAGAGAATTCAGCGAGCTGATCGGACTGCAGATTTTGTTCATGTTGAAGTGGATCAAAACTAGCTGAAGGTGAGGCATCAAGGAAAATCTTTTTACATTTCAAAGGCCAATGTGTGCCATTGTGTTGTATGAAATATGACTTCTTGCAAATGCCCGCCGCACCTTCTTAGGTGGCACGGATTCAAGTGGTCTAATTTTCAATGATTATCTTGAGTGATAAACTGTATTTTGCTTACCTCGAACGTATTGATTTCAAAAAATTTACAGGAAAGTAAGAAGATTAATTCATGTGACGAGAGTTAGCCTTATTCTAAGGCGTGCCCCAAGGTTCAGTTCTTGGTCCTGTTTTCTTCTCTACAATGATGTATTGTGAGTTATAATAACAAAATCATAGTTACACATGCATGGATATAACGTGCAACTAAGTTTCAGCTGTAACCGGTATCGAATAGATGAAGCTGTTTTCAAGCCATTTCTTAGCAAATCAACAAACGGAATTGGAGCACTGCGTAGAATGGTTGATACTGATGTGTTCTCATCTATAATTCGCCGACATTTTTGTTGATGTGGATGTGGACTTTGCTAAGGCAAAATTCTTGCAGAACAGATCATTAAAAACTTTAAAAAGGAAATCTGCTGTCTCATTTCCAGTCAGAATTTAGAGCAGGTCACAATTCTTGTTCTATAGCTTAAGTCGAGATTCTAGATGATCAAGAATTCAGTACGAACAGAATTTTTTTTTAATTCTTAAAAAGTAACTAACTGCGCTTCCTTGAAGCTCTTGACAGATTCAATCACGAGCTGTAACACACAAAAAACTTTTATTTTTCTCTAAGTTCACTGCTTATTATAAAAAAAATAGTTTAAGAGTTGAACTTTACGAGTGCAAGCAAATCCTTCAGACATTAAAACTATTATTGCTGGTGCTCCTTAGGGTTCCACTTTGAAACCAACCCTCTTTCGTTTGTTCATAAAAAAACTGCACAAAATTTTTAAATAAGCTTTTTCCCATAATCTTTGCTGGCGGTACCAAATATATGTAGTTTCTCAGACGGATTGCTTTTATTGAAGACCTTTTTAACAGGTCTGTAATAGAGATGATAGGGTAACCCACTGTCGGTTTTGTTCAAATGTTTTGTTTTTTTCAACTACACATAAACCTTGGCGATTCTGTTTTGTTTCTTTTGAAATTTTCCGCTTCTACAGAATTTCAAAGTTCTTTTCCAGAAGTCTGTAAGAAGCAATGAAGAATTCAACCTTATATTCAATTTATACTGGGATTATTATCGTGATATATGAGACCATCAAGTCGCTTTTTTATTTTGCTCTTCGAAATAAAGACCCAGTATCAATAGCCCCTTATTCAAAATAATTTTATTTTGTAGAAAAAACCTTCATTGGCACTACAAGGCCCGGCAGCGGATACTCATAGTAGTGTCCCAAGTAACACACTCCGGAACCACAACCATTGGTTTTTGAATATTGGACTTATAAGACACTCAAAATGCTCTTCAGTAGTACTACTGGTTTTGCAAGGTTTCGTTACCGTACCGTTGGTGCGCAGCTTATTTACTTATAAAATTGGTCATAGAAACGTATACAGCACCATAATTATAAAACTAAAAGTGCTAGCACAAAAGGTTCCGTAAACGTGTGGTGCTATAAACGTTCCTAGCATTGAATTTATAAGTTTATAGGTGCTGAGGGGTTAAGTTATATAGCGCTGGTTCTGTAAACCTTTCTAGCACCTGTTTTCTAACACTATAGGTTTGACACATCCGAAGTACTACTTTGCACTCCTATATAGTGCCTGGGGGTTGCCAGATGTCATACAATAGAAAACAATGTAATTGACAGAAATTGTTGTGAGAACTTTTCAAGCAAACATCAAGATATAAGAATTTTAGATATTTAATAGAATAATATGAATTTTAACTAGATTACATTTTTAGGCTGGAAAAAATATATCAGACACAAAAATTCGATTTCTAGTGAATATTCATTCTTTTTTGCTATTTTTCCTATGAACATTAATTAAAAAGCACACAGAGCATGTCGTTGCTTATGATTACGAGCGTATCGTTGCCAGCCATGATTATAATGCTTGTAGAATTGTAAGTTGTTATATTTTTTCACTTTTCTATTTTTTCTATGTCCTAGCTAGTCAAATAAGTCAGGTATAGTCATTTTTGATCCAGTACATCAGGTTTTTTATAAGCTCACTAAGATGCCCAATTTAAGGTAGAAGTCTAAAAGGCAAGGAGTTTAAAACTGTTATGGTTTAAACTGCATTCATAGATTAGACTAGAACAGCCTGTCAAAAATACATTTCAATTAACGTCTGCCATGTCAATAATTACAAGTGTCAAACCACCTGATATAGGAAACAGAAGTCAACGTATATCATAAAAGAAAAAGAGTGATGGTAACCCTGAATAAATTAGCGCCATGTTTGACAGAAAACATTAGATGCGCACCTTGTTTTCTGTTTATTAAATGCACTCGTTTTTCTCATAAATTTCATCCCTATTTAATATGAACGAAGTTATTTGTGCAAAAACATCAACACTTTCAAAGGAATATATGTATACCCAACTTAAAGAAAAACTACACCATAAAAATAAAAGGTAAACAGCATGAAAGTGTGTGTGCCCACATATTCTTTTAAAAATGTATTGACTGTCAAATAGGTTCTATAAAAGCCCGAAGTAGAACCCTTTTAGCACCCAAAACTAAGTTCTGTAAAGTGTCAAATCGTCCTTATAGGGGTTTTGAAAGGGGCCCCGTAAATAAAAATAACTTCAAGAACCTAAGGTTTTATGATGTGGTGCTGAAAACGGAACGGTGGCCATAGCAAGAGCTTCTGTGTTACTTGCGGTGCGATTCTTATACTCACTAAAAAACCTCCCATTTTCCGTCAGACTACGACTAAGTTTCTTTAAAAAGTAGTTCAAGCTAGTATAGTAAGTTAAGCTAGTATAGCTAAGCTAGTATAGTAGTAATCGCGTGTGGAAGGGTGCCTTCCAACGAAACCACCTACAATACAAAAAATGTATGCTGTTTCGTCCTATGCCGCTAGATCTAACGGTTTCGTGTGTAGTAGTCGGCCAATTCACCATGAAATGGCCGCATTTAATTTTTGAGTTTGGTGCCCTATTTCGTGGGGATTTATTTCCTACAGCTTTTCGATTGATGCGGATTGTCCATGTAAGTAAGTTTAATATTGTGAAATACTTTCTTGAAGAGAGGCTATTTTACGAAAGGCACGGTCTTTCCTATAGTAACAATCCTTGTGGGACGAAATATGTATTCCAGTACCAGACTTAACGCCAGACTTAACGAAGCGAAATGAAGACTTATTTATCAAAATCGAAAGCGCTTAAATTGAAGTAACCTCAAGTCCGAGGTTTTTACTGGGGCGATTTTTAAGGCCTTTAAGCTAACGACCTTTTAAGGCCTTAAGGAGCCTTAACTAAAAATACCTGTTTAAGGGCAATTGTATAATTAAAAACATCCTGTGTGAAACTTAGTACTCTTGTGCCTCTACAAACAGACGCTAATAAGGCGGCGGTTTCGTACAGACTTCTGTCGTCATGAGAAATGGTTTCGCTTAAAGAAAAAAGAAGGATATGTTAAGAAGACTCTTGCAAAATAATCGTCTTTCCGGAGAACGTTTACTGTTAAAGTCAAATAAAGCCTAACAGCTCAGAACGCCTTCGTCAAGCACTTTTTAAAAGTGAGGTATATTACCTGGAATGCATTTAAGTTGGCAAGTATTTTCCATTACAAATAGTCGTTGCGCTATGAAACTGTGTCGGTCTGATTCGGGTAGGATGAAATATTCCTTAAAGCCCCTGCTTCAATGGAAGCCCTAAGACAAGAGTTTTTTCCAGTCTAAAATAACCGAATTTATGTAAAATTAAATCTTTCACAACAAAAAGAAGTTCTGCCGAAACTCAAAAATATATGTGAATGACATCTCCCACTCGCAGCCGTGTTGCTCTTAATGTAACATTCTTCTAAAAATATCACAATTCTAATCATGTAAAATTTAAATGAAAGACACATTTACCATTTAAATAAATAACGGTTCAAGACCCATCCAAAGGACTCGTTACCAACACCCAACCTCAAATCTTGGTTGACATCAACAAATTCCTTTTGCCGACCTCAGCACGAAGATGACGTACGCATTCTTTAATATACATGCCTAAGCTGCCAGCAGGAAATCTCGTATATCCCTTGCGGGAGATAACTGATTTTGACCAAGGGTTGCAAATAATCCCCCAAAGGCCTGCAGAGAAGGGGGCAAGGAAAAGAAATTGAAAATTCCCTCATCGTATTTGGCGTTCTTAAAGACTTTAGCCCAGTTTCTGCCTCATCAACAAGCAACAACATTGATCAGAATCAATGGGGCATGGCATTGTATCGCGTTGTTTCCCCCATACCAAGGACCTCCTACGCAAAGGATGCTAGAAATGTCTACTGACGTCTAGAGTCGTTTTTAATAAAATAAAACATCTCCGCCAGCGCAAAAGGGTATGGAGCAGAAAATAAGGTGGATGATAGAAGCAACAAAAAATATCCTCACAAACGGGACACATTCGCATGAAAGAATACTTTACAAATACGGAGAAATACTTTTTTAATTAGAGGACATTTTCTGCGTCACTTAAGTTGCTCCATTATAAAAATGTGTAAAGTCGCACAAAGTATTTTAAAGAATTTCTCGCCTCGAGGATAGGGAAGAATTTCTAAACATATAATTCATTTTTTTGCCCATAGAAATGGTATTTATATAGTTTCCTTCATCCTACTTCGTCAATATCTAAAAGTCCTTGATGCTTGAATCGACAGCGCCGTGCAGTAGAAAAATCAAATTTATCAATCAGATAACTTTTGACATGGAAACAAAAGTAAACCTGTCACGTGTAATACAAAAGTTTTTTGCTCTATACTTTGTCGTATGTGTGTGTGTGTGTGTGCAATGGCAGGAAAAGCAAATGTTTTCTGGTCGAGCAAATTTAATTCGCAAATAAACAATGGGCTGTCGAAACGCTTTTAAGTTGCCAACATGGGAATTCATACATGGGAGTTCCGAAAAATGTCAATATCAATGCGCTGAAAGTTTGGATCGAAATTGATGGCTTGGACACGAGGATATTAATTCATTTGGGTCATGTGGTGGTAAAGTTCATGAAGGACTTAGTTCAAACCGCAATCAACGAGCCTTAAATAATGTACAATTCCAAGAGTTGCTCTGTTGAAGACAGCTAATGGAAATACAACATCGCTGAATAAGAATTATTTATGCCACAGGACTGTTGTGAAATGTCAATAAAATTAAGTAAATGGACAGGACTGGGCTAAGCTTTAAATCTGTCATTGAAGTCCTTCTGAAGCTGGATTGTCGGAAACGTTTTCGATGACGCAATTGATGTTCACATTCACTTGTAGCCCTCCATAAGACAGTTTCTCTCAGTAGGGTCTTTGTTTGCATTGGAGGCGTATTCTTTTGGGACTTTAGGGACTTTTTGCCACATTTTGGAGGCATATTCGGCTCAAATGTAGGATCACAACGCGGTCGCCATATATCTATAACTATGATAAAAAGGTTGATCTGCGAGCCAAGCGATGTTCTTCAACTCATACGTGTTCAGAATCCCTACCTTCCGGCAAAAATTAGAAGACCCGACTCGTCATAAAGGCTGATGAGAGCCAATTAATGCAAGGTTATTAGTTTCGTTGCTGTCAAACCCGGAGTCTAGTTCGCCCCTTGTTTAAAGAGACTTCAGGGACGCATGAGGGCCTAGGATAAGGGCAGAATTTGCTAACTAAATAGCTGAAGGGCGACAAAGCGGTGGGTAATTTTCCCATCCTTTTAAAACCACAGCAGAAGCTTACATTTTCAGCAGAAAACTATCTGCAACCACGGCTTCAACTAGGCTCGAAGGAGCGGTTGTGAAGTAGACTATTATTCTTCCACCCTGAATACAGCTAGGATCCCTCTTGGAAACACAGACTTCATCAAACCCAACTTCAGTTGGCCAAAAACTTCCCGAACACTAACTCCCCTAGAATATTTTAGGATGACCTTATCTTCCTATAAATCTGCTTTATAAAATTCTGGAAACTCCCTGCCTATTTCTTTTTTAGGGGGAGGTCTGGGTTCGAACCCTGCCATCGTCACCTAAAAAAAAGACAAAAGACTCGTTCTTTTTCACGGTCCCCATCTCCGCGAGGGTCTGACAAGCCCTCCGAGAGTATCATTTGCCTTGAAAAACTTCTCAAATGCCGTTCGGATTCGGCGAAAAATTCTAGGTCCCCTTGTATGTGAAGGAATTCACACACACAGCATACATTGTTGAGAAGTTGGTCCTGGTTCACCTCGAGCTGTTGCACCACTCTATTTCTTTATTTATTTTTAAAAAGCAGAATAAGCAGAACTTTATTGCTTTTTCCAGAGTTTTGAAAAGCAGATTTTTTTTCGAAAAAGCAGGATTTTGAAAACAGGATTATAACCCATCATCATCATTTTCGAATGCCGCTTATCCTTTAAAAGGGTAAGGGTGGCTAAATGGTCTTTTCATCGTTCTCGATCCTCCGCCACCAGCTCAAGAGACTCCGGCGCAATCCCCAGGCAGGACTCAGAGAGGTTCTTTGCCTGATCCCCCACATGTTCGATGGCCTGCCAGGGGGCGACACACTCGCATCTCGGCTAGCATGACCTGTCTAGGAAGTCTGTCAGGGGGCATGCGAACAACGTGTCCAAACCATCGAAGAATCGATCGCTCCACTCGGAGAAGTAGCTGCTCAACATTAAGATTCCTACGAATACTGACGTTTCTCACTCTGTCCCTTAGAGTAACACCAGCAACGCACCTCAGGAATCTCAATTCGGCAGCTTGTACCCGCGATCTATTTCTTTCGGTCATTACCCAAATTTCACGACCAAAGATGAGGGTCGGAACGAACACTGAATTGAAAACTGAGATCTTTGCTTTCACTCCAAGCTCAGCTTTCCTGATGACTGGCCGGCGCAGTTCCTTTACTATTGCTCCAGCTTGGCCAATTCTACAGGACATCTTTCGTGAAAAAGACCACGAGATACTTAAACTTCTCCACCTGCTTTAATGGAACTCCATTTATGTGCACCCTGCACAGTGAATAATGGATTAAGAATTATGACGCACTTCAGTTTCCCAAGCGGCAGTCACGAAGACAAAGGAAGTACGCCTTGTGCTAATTAGAAAAAAAAGGATATACGAATTTTTTGGACAGTCAGGCAGCCACCGAATGGCCTGCGATCGCACCAATGCATTTGAAATCATGCCTAGTCTACAGTCTTAAGGAGTTCTTAAGACGTCAGAGCAGTTAAACTTTCACCTGTGCTGGGTGCCTGGGAATACCGCCTTTCCAGGACACAAAGGGCTGACAAACTCGCTAAACTGCTCATTAGTATCACAATCTCCATGTGCAAACTTATTTAAACGCAAAGAAAAAACAAACCTTAGAAGGACAGATGGCAATACGCATCTGACTATGAAAATTATTAGCCCCAAAGCTGGATCTTAAAAGATCTAAGGTCCCGCACCGAGCTCTGCGCAGAGCACTTGAAAGCAGGCAACACACACAAGCAAAAGGAAGACAGAAACGACTCCCAAGTCAAGAAGTCATGCGAGTTCATATAGAGGCAAAACATGCGCGAACCAGAAAGGAAAAAGAGGGTATAGAAATCGCAAAAGCAGGCGATGGCAATAAAATCAGAGCCAGCAAAGAAGCTGGAATGGATCCAGATAAAAAGGCGTGTAAAGCAGAGATAAAAAACCTCCTTGTAATAAAGACCACAGGCGATTTCTCTTACGCAGAAATACTGGGAAAGAAAAAAACTGATCCCTCACTACATGAGCTGGGAGAAAAAGTCATATACGTTAGAAAGACGTACTGCAGCTGAAGATAGCAGCGGATGCCCGTAATCCAGACTTCCAACCAAAAGTACAGAAGTTACAGGAAAAAAAGGCTGAAGTCAGAACCGTGACGTATGAGATCACAATGAAGTTGAAGGTTGCCCTAGCCCCTCATGGAGCAGCTAGAACAGCAAATCAAGACACACTACAAAGCATAGGTAGCACTGGAAGCTTAAGATGCCCTGCACTGCAGCTCGTGTTGAAAGCTTCCCAGAGGCGAACATCAAGGTAATTTAACTAAGCCTTAACCATTGCGAAGCAGATTAGAACCTTTTTACACCGATTCTCCGAGAGAACGATGCAGATATCGGCATACTTAGCAAACCCTACAAGCAGTTGAACCAGAGCGTATAGGGACAATAGGGACATTTTGAGCAATACGCCCTCGAAGGAAATATGGTGATTCGCTAGGCAGACTTCGTGTGGGCAAAAGGAAATAGCTTTTTTTTACAGTTGCTATACTGCTTCCAGCCTAGGCCCAACCATAATAGACTTTGATGAGCTTAAGTGGTCTTTCCGAATTGTCTCATTACACGCGATAGGTATGTCACGACCATAATAGCCTTATGCTGGGTTTCGTAAGGTTTTCGTTAGCTTGTGTTGGCTTAGAGTTTTGTTTTTGCTTGTCATTAGTTCACTCATTGTCATATTTGAGCCCATATTTATTTTTAAACGTGCTTCAAAAATCCGTGAAAGAAGGGAATATACCAAAAATTGTACTCTGACCTCAAAAGTTTAAATTTATTTTAGATCTGAGCAAATCTTAACGAATAGTAGACAATATCGCAATTGCTGCAAGATAAAGATCCACTGGTGAAATGATCAGATCGCCAGACTGCAGGTATAATGCTGTCCACTGTACCAACACTCTAGGACACACAACAACCACGAGGAACTCCATGAGAGATTTAGAATCAACCACGGCAGGATTCGTCATCGTAAAGGCTGGACAGAATAGGTAAGGTATTGGTCAGTATTGGTTACGATCAGTCGCATCGATGAAATCGCAAATATAGCGAAAAAGGATAAAGAAGGAAGACGATGGAATGACGGAAGCAAGTAGTACTGTGCAATCATTGCGGTGGATGTTAAGAACGTTTTCAACACCGCAAACTGGACAAAAGTCTGCGTGCACTCACCGTCAAGAGAGTGCCGAACTACCTGCTAAATATAATGACGAAGTACATTAAAAACTGAAAACTGTATAACGACTGTACTGCACTATATTGTCACAAGCGGCGTCCCCTAGGTTGCACACTAGGACCCCTACTGTGCAATCATATGTACGACGACGCAAACTTCAGATACCCAGGTGATCGTAGTAGTTGGCAAATTTCTTCAGGCCGTAAAGCAGGCCTTTACTTAAGCCATAAGAGCGGTACAAAACTGGTTGGTAAGCAAAGATCCCCGTAGAAGAAAAGGCGGAGGTGGTACTTATCAGCCGCAGATGAGTAATGGAAACGATAACAGCGACCATGGGCGACCAATGTATAGTTTCTTAAGCAGAATTGAAGTACAAGTTTAAAGGCTTTCGCGGTTGTTAATTGACATGACAAGAAACTTTTCGGATTAACCGCGTTAGTAACTATTTTAAATGAGTACAATACTAGACTCACTCCGAACGTTTCGCTTAAGTTGCATTGAGCGTGGTCACCTCATTGAGAATTGAAGTACTTTAGCGTCACTATAATAGACGTGAGGTGAACTTTGGAGCAAAATCTGCAACATGCGCGGATAAAGCAGCAAGAATAATAGCTGGCCTAGCAAGGATCATGCTAAATGTAGGAGGAACTAAACAAGAGAAGAAACTATGACGCTATACGGCGTCCAAACATGTATGCTACTGCAATGAGAACAAAACAGAGCCAGTCTATAATTAAGCCCAGAGAACAACAGACAGAAGTTAAGCGTGAAGCTTGAAATGCAGTTAGCGCAAAAATCTCTAGTATCCTGAAAGAACAGCGAAGACAAGACAGGAACGACAACGGGATGTAGTGTAGGTTGCACGTGAATGAGTCAAATATGTAAAGCGGAATATGTAAAGCGCCCTCTTGCGATGACCTGTCGCGAGGATCAGGTATAGGAGACGGTTATAGGAGACCGTTTACACGGAATACGGTTTTCCTACCTTAGTTTTTCGCTTAAAAAAATATTCCTCACTGATCTTACTTTTACTTATATTCCTCGTGTCTGCACGACGAGGCTAAATGAACAAGCTTCGCCAGCCAGTTCCGCGGTCTTCGATTTTGAACAGGGAATTGACTGATGTCCCCTCGTACTTGCGTTTGCCACCTGCATCGCGGTGACCCTCTACCGCGTCGGCCCTGCGCGATGGACTCGAAGATTTTCCTGCCAAGGGCATACATGTGCATCCACTCGAGATATCCCAGCTGTCGCAGCTGGTATTCTCCGGATCTTCTGGCTAATTCGTTGTCGCTGTTCAATGTCTTACATGCTCCTTCAATCTTTGTCTGTGTGTACGGACCAAAAATCCGGAGAGCTTTCCTCACTTGTCATAGCATAATCTTGTTGGGCGGAGCTCTACCCCCGCTCTGAATATACCCTTTGTGGCACGAGTTCAAACCGCTGCCTTTCCCATCTTCACAGTAAATTCTGAATCGAATCTCATTAGGTTGGATTCTCACTTAAGGATGCTCCTCAGTGCCAAACAACGAAAACCCTTGCCCCCACCCTCAATTTATTTTCTCTGCTACTGATTTATATCGCAGTATATCGCAGCTGCCCATCACTACTTTTTGTCCCGCCTTCCGCGGAGAATGGAGGAGGAAATATAACATCGAACTGTGCAGCCGGTGCAGCGACCTTGCCGGAAGAGACAGAATGCAACTACTGCGATGGCTGGGTCACTCAGAGCTCATGGTCAGCAACGCCTCGGCCCGAAAATATTCGAATTCAAACCGCAGGCAGGGGCAACGCAGTAGAGTAAGGCATCGAGATTAAGGTGCCCCACGCAAGTAAAAGGGGACATCAGCCAACTTCGTGTGTAAAACTAAAGCTCCTAGCTGGAGGCAGAACTGGCTGGCGAAACTTGTTGGCTGAGGCCCCGGTCAACCCCGGACTTTAGCGCCACCTTAAACTTAAGCCCAATCACACGCTTAAGCCCTACCCGAGTTCTATAAGCCTCACTAATAACGTTTTCCTTAATAGGCTTCTCTTTTAAGGAAGCCCTCCATCGGCCCCCAGTATTCCGCTTGCAAGGGTTCGCACAAAAACGGTTACTGCCGGATGAACCTTTTCGGGTTTATCATCAATCCCCCTCGGAACAGACTAAAACGGAGTCTGATTTTCTCGCCATTTTAGCCCTAAATAAGGATGTTGTACCAAGTGCTGTTACTCCTCTTTTTACTAAAAAAAAAAAAATTGAATCACATTGCGCCTCCTCTACCAATATCTGAGTAATGAGTATCTCTGCTGAACAGGGACTTTAGGTACAATATGAAGCCTTGTCAATAGATGTCAGCATCATCTAATAAAAAAAAATGGTAAACGGAGGGACCAGTGGTGTTTAGTCTGTCGAACTACTGTTCACGAGGTCCAAGGCTCAAATCCTGATCGGGGCAATAAACTTTTTTTACGGTCCCCCCTCCGTGAGGGTCTCACAAACCCACCCCCCGTATCTTTTGTCATGAATGACCTCTCTGTCAGCCGCTCAATAGAGAGACTAACTCTTGTAGTTTTGTAAGCCTAAAGGACGGACCGCATCGAAAACTTTAGTTTTCCAAAGCCAGTTCAATTGGTTAAAAATCAGCATTTCAAACAACTCATGTTCCGTAGCTACATCTAACACAAAACTCTCAACCCGTGAACTCGTAAAATTCATACCAATGGGATTATTAAAGAAGGACATTAAGTTGGTCGTAAATCGAAATCAGGATAAGGACAAACGCTACTCTGGATTGTAAAAAAAATTGTAATTACCAAACACATGCAATAAAAAAATCACTGACTCAACCCAAATGACTTCATATTCGAAACAGAGCCGAAGGACTTTTAACGGAAATGTATATAGGGATCGCCCGACTTTTAGTTCAAGTCATTATGCGGTGGGAATGACAAACCCCCATAGCCATACCTGTCTACTTCTCTTTTATGTCTGAATCTAAAATACGGGTTGGACTGATTGTCCTTTCGCAAAGCCGGCGCCTTCTTTAAAATACAACTAAGTGCTCCTCCCAGAAAACTCATATAAGCCACCCAATAAACAGCAAAGCAAGGAACGGACAAAAAAATCCGACCAAAGGAATCCCCATTAGCTCTCGCCGCATTGGAACAAAAAAAAAAACTCCATCCTGCACCATGATACCAATTACGGTCACAGGTCCCTAAACAACCATGAAAAATCGAAAGAAAATGTTAAAGAAAACAACAAAAAAAACTGTGGCAAAAAGATACCAATTAAGCAGGCGATAATTACCCTTCGGCAAAGAGAGCGGAGACTACAATAGCATTATAATTTAGGTCCTTGGAACACTTTATCAAAATTCGAAGCAACTCTATTAAGAACATGCCCCGAGCCGTACCGCACACCGCCAAAACCAATATCGCGTTAATCCTTTTGCATTTAATGGTTGAATATTAACATGAAGGGTATGATTATATGAACCGCAAGGACACCCAAAAAGAGTGGCTAACAACAACAAAAATTATTCGAAGAACATTTTCAGCGACAACAAAGACCTTCAACGCGCGCGACATTGTCCTTAATTATAATAAAGGTACGACACGCACCTTCCAAATGGTGTGTTGAATTTTACCCGCCAAAGGATATACATATAATGTAGGTATAATGACGGTGTGTGCTTCATTCACAATACTCACCTTACGTCCAGTGCTACTGCTGCTGCTGCTAAAGAAACACCCTGTACTTGTACTATCGCACATTAATTTTGCTTATTTCGTGGTGGTTACTTCACCACGCAACACTACACCATTGATTCTCTGTGGCGCACACATACATGCACACACGCAACGCACAAACGCACCAGTCCAAATAAAACCGCCACAAAAAGGATTCACTCTGTTTCACTGCTAATCGAAGACTCGAACCCAACGAACTGGCGAGACAAAGAGAAAGAGAGCCCGAAAAACTTTAGGGGTTTTCATTTCATTTCTCCCGTGTGTATATATGTTTTTTTTTTCCTTTTTCGTCCTTTTCATCGGTTTGTATACGTTGGTTTTAGGTTAAGCAGGACGAGCGTTTTCTATCGGTTAGTAGGTACATTTCACTTGCATAAATGGATGGAAACAAGATCAAAGGATTTGGATTTCACTAGAAAGTGTTGCACTATATGACTCTCCCCTTGCACAATGCACGACGAAAAGGATTTTGATAAACTAAATGAAAAAATTCATCGGTTCACTTGCTGTCACACTCTGCCTGTAGGGCACGATGTTCACAATTGTGCGCGTATTTGTTACAATTATATGTGCGACCACCGCGATGACTAATATCGCCTTACTCACGGCACACACTGTGAAGGGTAGTTGGGGCGCGATACAAATCACATTTCAGCAGCCAGGATTGAATATTTTATTACTCGAATTTTATAGTCGTTACTCTAAGCGTGTTTATCGATTGGAAAGGAATTATTATGTCCTTAAAGTAATATCCTTGTAGTTTTCATTTTGCCCCACACTCACACATCAGCAATAATATAGGTTGTATACGGTTGGATATGATTTTTCTTCAAAGGAAAAGAGGGATAATGCCAAATGAAACAAATATGTAGAGCGCGAAAGGACACTGATTTCTAATAACTGTATATCCTTTGGTCGTGCAATTTTAATTTCACTTCAAGGACAGCGGACACGTCAAACGGATTTAAAGTTTAAAGCAAAAAATGAACGAGCAAAACTGAACTGAACATCCGTTTCGAGTAGAAGTTTGGTAGTTACTCGCTGTGCGTGCATTCAGGAGCAACGACAACGTTCCTCGACGCTTTGTAGCTGTGTCGAGCCAGGAGCAAAGAGTATAAAAAGCTCCGAACCGCTGCCAAATATGGCGCCTCTTCAAATTAAATACTATTTACCCTTGGAGTAGAGTCGTGTGTCGTGTCGCTGTCGGTGTGGTGCAAAACGTGAACAAGGAGCAACACTACACTACTCCTTGGAGTAGTAGGTATCCTTTTTGGTAGCCACGGTGCGCGTGCCATGGTTATTCTTCTTCATTTATATGTAGGTAGGTACAATTCCTTGCCACTGGAAAATTATAGTATTTTCCATTGCTTTGTACAACGACACGATGCTTAAGTATTGGTATCAAAATGTTTCTCTTTGTTGTACGCCGCCGTATTTATTCTCCTGTGTGTGTGTGTGGAGTTACAGGACTATGCGAGACCGACTCCCAAAAGATACATGCCCAAAAAATGTGAGATTCAATGTGAAAGTTGTTGCCCGCCTGGGGGAGTTTATGAGTGGTCGGTGGGTGGTATGAGGTCAAACATAAAAGCTTTTTCTTTGAACTTTGTGTTTCGATGAAATTATGTTGTTTTTTTGCTTATATCCCTCTGTTGGTCTGTTTGTTACACAGGAGCGGGTGGCAGCGGCAGTGCTATTATATCTGGTGTAAGAAAGGATGATGATGATTCTTGAGCTCGACGAAAGGAATATGCGCGCGCGTATGTGTGCGAGAGTGTGTGCGCTATGATTCAATTATAAGGTAAATTGGATGGGTGTATTTGGGGGGCGGGTATGGAGTTGCTTGAAGATTTAAACGTTTTGTTTTCTTTTAATAGTTTTGTTTGCACCAGAAGGAGCTTTTCAAAGGATCCCATACTTACTTAAGGATAGGTTATAGGTGCCTACATCTTACCTGCATTAATGCAAAATGCAAATCGAATTAAATGAATAATCTATGCAATTATGCCGCCCTATGTGAGGGATATTATGACCACTCCTGGGGTGTCTATATGTGTTGTTTTTGTTTACAGAAATTTTGCGGTTTAGTTGGAGATAAAGTGTGTTGTTCACAGATACTTAAGTAATGACTTAATTGGCCTGAGAGCGCCAGGTATACGCAACAAGACATTGGAAAACAATAGGAGGCCTATCTACTTATGTTTCGTTTTTTAAAGCAGAAAGGAGAAGCAGAAACCTATTCAGCAAAGGTGTTGGAAACGTTGTCAGGAACTAGGTACCTATAACAGAATAATTGTCAGGCGATGAAAAGAGGTAGTTATGCATTTAAACGTTGAGAACGCACACTTGGCCAAAAAATTAAGATAATTTAAAAAAGTCTTTTATTTTTGCAACAAAGACTTATTAAATTGTGCTCGTCGTCACATCAAATCTTATGGGTCAGCGCAATATTTGGTCACGTCTCAGTGTAGCTCAGACTATAGAAAAGCAGTGAAATAGCCGAAACAACTATAGTTGGGCAAAGAGCTACTAGAAGTTATTTAGACAAACAAATGAGTAAGTGCAAGAGTTCGTCTGTAACGAACTTCTAAATATTTGACCCTCTTCACAAGTTATCACCGAATTAAAATTTTTCGAGCCTGATTCCATATAGGTAGGTACTGTATGTCAATTATTTGTATTGGCCACGCCCCCAAAAAAGGGCGTGGGCTGCAAATTAAAATCAATCAATTCTTATTTCGTTAAAATCATGAAAAAAGGCGTTAAAAATATTTATTCTTAAAAAAGTTGTTTCCTAAAAACACCCCCTAAAAGTGGGCGGAGCTCAATGCCTTGTATGAAGCAAACTTAGCAAATAGTAATATCTTTAATATTTGTCATAAAATTTTTTTCGATTTCGAATGCATTTCCCGAGAAATCATTTTTTTTAATATAAACATTAGGAGTATTAATAAGGTGGGCATGGTCGATGGTGTGACTACCGACGATCCAATTTTTTCCTAGTTTAAGGCTTTTGGCCACTTTTGCTTTTCACGAAAACTTGAGCTCGTATTCCTTTCCAAACTTGACCAAAATGCATTTTGCATCCAAGTCAATTATAGGCGTGGCTGTGGGTGGATCTTATAAATTTTTTTACTTTGTCTATACTAAATGAAAACCAAGTTTCAGTTTTCTAGCTTAATTTTAAAGACCTTAAAAGTGCGTACATACGGACAGATGGACAGACTAACAGTGCCTAAAGGTGTGCACAGAATTGCCGATGTTTATGTTGATGTAGAAGTGGTTGGATCTGTCAAAAAATCTGTCAATGCACTGAGCTCAAAATACTATGCTTCAATACACTGCAACGAAATGGTGGATGTTGATGTTTATGTGGTCGATTAATGTTGATCAATTGGTCCACTTTCAACTTTGAGGATTGAAAGCCCAAGCACATTTTTGACGTGTTGTTATATCCCGCATCCCATAGGATAGAGGGAATTAACTTTGATTAATAGTTTAGAACATAGCGATTACTTCTCCCCGTAGACCCCGTACCGTAGACCCTGCAGACCTTAGGGGCATATAATCGAGACCGAATTGTAAGTGAAAAGTGACATGTCCGTCCGTGCGTCTGTCCGTCTTTCTGTCAGTAGTTTTTAGGTATATAATTTTAAGCAATGAACTTGAAACTTGATATCTCGTCTTTTTATGTCCCTAAGCAGTACAAGTGTAAAAAAAAATTAATAAACGCCTACTAAGGCTAGGAACACACGGCCACAGAAAAACGCGTGACGAAAAACAGCGTGATTTTCTTCAGCAAGCATACTCGACACACGAAAGATAGTTTTCCGTGCGATTCCTGTCAGTTTTGATGAAAAATTTAGTTTTTATCGTTAAAAAAAAAAGAGTTTGCAAGCTTTTCGTCGTAATCTCAGTATACAAACACTTATTTTCGGGGCGATTCTGGTGAATTGTGGTGAAAACAGTCATTTTTTATCGTTGAATATGATAAAATTGTATTTTTGTCGTGTGGCTTGCAAGAATCGCTATTCGGAAATTTGTCGCAAAATGAGTCTTGCGACTAATTGTCGTAGCCGCAATCGTGTGTTGTCTGAACGCGTGTGCTTCTAGTCGGACGGTAATTCGTTGCGAGTTTTTCTGTCGCCGGGTGTCTCTGGCCTAACACGCCCACTTTACTAAATAGCATGAAGAAACAAAATTTTAGTAAGACGCTGAAATAAAATGTGTAAAATCCTTGCTTTAGTGTAACGGACCGCGGTATACCCTATTCTTATGGCTATTCTCCTTTCCATTCCTATTCTCCTTTCCAATCCTATTCTCCTTTCCATTCCTATTCTCCTTTCCATTCCTATTCTCCTTTCCATTCCTATTCTCCTTTCCATTCCTATTCTCCTTTCCATTCCTATTCTCCTTTCCATTCCTATTCTCCTTTCCATTCCTATTCTCATTCTCCTATCCATTCCTATTCTCCTTTCCATTCCTTTTCACCTTTCCATTCCTATTCTCCTTTCTATTCCTTTTGTCCTTTCCATTCTTATTCTCCTTTCCATTCGTTTATGTTCTTGTTTTACATCCCAATCCAGTTACCAAAAAAAAGTTTATTCCTTTTACTTTTTTTTTAAAAAGGAGGCGTGGTATGTTCAACCCCTTTAACCAATAATGAATATTAACATAGGAATATCCAAGTTTGCGGCTATAATGCACTACGTAAAACTGTAATTTTTTGGTTCAAATTCAATAATTTTGTGAAATTCACCTCTAAAGATGAGCGGGGCCGAAAACTTTGTATGGACGAAATCTGAAATAGTATCCGGTGTATTTCTTATTCTATCCTTAATAAAGCAAAAAAGAAGTCGAAATCCATGTTTTTCTGCAAATTTATAGGTTTTTAAAGAATTCTGCCTCTATATGTGGGCGTGGCCCAAAGCTTTGTATGAACCGAATATAGAACCAAGTATTTTCTACACAACATATTAAGTAAAATTTTATCGATCTGGATCAAAAATATTGAATAAATTGCATTTGAACAATTACTCTTTAATTCGATGCCAAAAATGTAAATTTTGGTTAAAATTCAACAATTTCGTAATATCAACCTCTAAACATGGGCGTGGCAAAAAACTTTGTAGGAACGAAATCTAGTATAGAACCCGGCGAAGCTAATGTGCTAAATTCTATTTCTTAATCTAAAAAGTAGTCGAAATCCATATTTTTCTGGAAAATTAGAGGTTTTTCTTGAATTCTGCCAAATTTGGGCGTGGCCCAAAGCTTTGTATGAAAGAAATTAAAAAAAACTGTTTTCTACATAATATATTAAGTTAAATTTTTTATCTATTGCATATTTATTTCGTTTCATAGAATCAAAAATCTGCTGGCAATTCAGAATAAATTTTGTTATTTCTGAATCTGAAAAAACAGTTTTTAAAAACAAGCTTTCATTGTTTGAGTGGTGGCGAATTCTAATTTGAATTGTGAATCCACAAAAGTTGAAAGACACATTAAAGCTAACATCAGCCATTCTGCTCATGGCTTAATTGCTGTTTGTTGATTAAGTTAATCATGTCAAATTGAACCGGATTGTTTTGTCCGGTGGAAACACTTTCCGGATTTAATACCCACGTTTATGTCTACTTCATTTGCAGTGAAAAGCAGTTTTTTTTTTTGCTAGAATATATGTAGGTAGTGTTGAAAAAGTGAAGTCTGAAAAGTGAATCAGCTTGCAGTTTCCTGGAATGTTTCTACGCTAAGCACCCAAAACATCTGATAATTCAACTACTCTGGTTGGATATCTATACGAGATATGGGCAACATTCTAGAGCTTTATTCGTGTTGAAGGAGCCAGCCTTATTCCAATAACCTCCAGTTACTCCGACAATATGAGGATAAATCATTTTATTTTATTTTTGAACCGCCTTTGTGCCGTTGTGAAGTTGATGGCGCTACTAACAGAGTAAATCCTTATGTCGACAGCACTGAAATATTTTCTTGACCCGTCAATGGTCTAGTCCCCTAGGAGGCTGATTGGAGGAGTTGCTAATTGTTAAAGACTGGCCACCGGCGGTTTGTTGTGGGCGAACGGTCCAAACTTACGTAGTTAATTCTAGCTTGCTTTTGTAGATCTGCATCTTATTCGCACCAAATTAGTGAAATGGCAAAGGGAATCTCTTCTCAAGAATTGGACAAGTTAAAGGAGTCCAAAAAACCTATACAGAAAATCTCCAAAACATTTTAGCAACACCAGTTAGCAACATCCACTAGATGTGAAGTTTTGAGCAACTCAAGTGTTGCGCTTAAAAGCCTTCAATGAGTAAAATTTTAGACTGTAAATAAATTCATTTGAAAATCTTCCAAAGTGTTAAACAAAACTTTGCGAGCAATCAAAAGCATCATGAAGGTAAGTTTTACCTTTAACAAAAGCCGACAGATCGCTCCGTGTATAAATTCATTATCTCGACGTTTTTTTTTATATTTTAGGAAAATATTTGTGTCTTACAATTTATTGTTAGATGACCGAATTCTACATTCTGTCAATTAAACTTTTTCTGGTTCCTTGGTTTAATAAAAGATAAAGAAACTGGCCACGACCTTATTAAAAGGCGATGTTTCATTTTATTACCATAGAATGTCTTCTAAACATTGCAAAGGCCTAAGAAAACTTGCGAATTGGGTTTTAAGAGTATTCAAGGCTTTCCTGTATTCAAGCCATTGGTCTTTTAAGATGTCTTGAAACCTATAAGTTTTTTTGAGAATTCACTATCAAGTATAAACTGAAGTTATCAGTGATCAAAAGAGGAGTGTCACTCGACACTTTCCATTTCTTCACAGAGAGAAAAAAGTCGAAGATTCAACAGCTCAAAGTTGTTGAAAGCAAATCGGTAGCATTTTTCTTTCAAAAATATGTTTGAACAGCTAAAGCTGTTTTAACTATCTATTTTTAGTCAATATTACCGATAAATTAGTTGATATTTTTCAGCTACAAAAGTTTCTGTAAAAGCAACGAAAAATGTGTTGATTTTATTTTCTATAAGGCGGAATTTCAACTTATTTATTAGTTGCTTTTACCGTCAATTTAGCTTCAATTGAACAGGGTTATTCCTGTTATATTCAAGGAAGCCGATTCAATCTTGGGCCAGCAGTTGAATGTGCAAAATTTACGAATATGTGAGTTGTTTTTGCCAAAGTATCTGTAAGATTTTTGTCAGAACACCGTTACTTAAAAATTTCCTGTCTACTGAAGCGCTAAAGAAATTAAGCCAAGTTTTATACGCAAAGGAAGAACAAAGTACTTAAATAATCAAAAACGATTTCGAAATGAAGTGTTTATGGTCGGAAAATTATTGTAAGAGAACTGTGGCAACCAGAACAGTTATTATATAAAAGTGAATTAAAATGTAAGTAACCTTATTGAATGCTTTGTTTAAACATATTATCTTAAAGCATTTATTTCGTTTGAAGAATAAAAACTGCACTAATGCCAGCTTCGTGCAACACTATAATTCGATAACTAAATGAAAAAGATTAAGGAAAAACAAATTTGATACGATAAAGGAGGTAAGAATGTATGGTGAAGAAATTATAGACACATAAAAAACGTATACTATTTATATTCCTCTCTATTTATTTTTGCTTCATAGACTTATAGAGAAAAATGCAGGACCATTAAAACATTGCAACTTCGGAACAGATAAAAACCAACATCTTAATTTTTTCAAGCTGTGGCATCCTTTCAAGATTATACAGATCCTGTGTTCCTACTGGCTATGGTGAAGTGACGTTTTAAGTATACATCATTAAGTATATATCATGTACCAACTTCAATTCTGTTAAATTTACTATTCTTATGGTAACTTGTAAATACTTTTTATGCAGCAGATTCTACAGATTGGTTTTTTTTTTTTTTTTTTTTTTTTTTCCGTGGGTAGGAAAAACCTTTATAGGCACTACGAGGACCGGCCGCGCGTGCTCATAGTAGTGTGAGATTCTTACTCACTAAAAAACCTCCCATTTTCCGTCAGACTACGACTAAGTTTCCTTAACAAGTAGTTCAAGCTTCTGTAATAATCGCGTGTGGCAGGCTGCCTTCCAACGAAGGCACCTACAATACCGTCAATTTATGCGGTTTCATCTTATGCTGCTAGATCTAACGGTCTCATTCGTTGTAGTCGGCGCGTAAGATTTGTCTGATCCAAAGTTCGGATAATTTCATTGTTGCAGTGTCCGCGAAGACGAGTACTAAGTTTGCGAGCAAAGTTTGTTACCTCGTCAGACACGGTTGCGATTCCTAGATCTCGGTGTAGATCGCTATTTCTTATATACCATGGAGCATTAACGATTGCTCTGAGTGTCTTATTTTGAAAAGTTTCTAAAATAGATATATTGCTTGGTTTAGTACAACCCCAAAGTTGTATACCGTACGTCCAAGATGGTTTTAGCACTTGCTTATACAAAAGCAGTTTGTTATATATGCTTAGTTTCGAAAATCTTCCGATAAGCCAATTCATTTCTCTTAACTTGATTTCGAGCTCGTCGCGTTTCTTTTTAACGTGCGGCTTCCATTTAAGTTTTGCGTCTAGAGTCATTCCTAGATATTTCGCTTCATTTGAGTACGGGATTTGTACCGAGTTAATGAATAAAGGTTTGTTGTTTATCTTTTTGTAAGTAAAGTTAACATGCGTTGACTTAGTCTCGTTAAGGACAACTCGCCAGCTCTTCGTCCAGTCGCATATTTTGTCTAAAGCGCGCTGGAGTTTCCCTGTTGATAATTCAACTGTCGTATCAATAGCGAGAATAGCAGTGTCATCTGCGAACGAAGCTAAAATTGTTCCCTCATCGTGGGGTATGTCTCTTGTATAGAGCAAAAATAATATTGGGCCGAGAACGCTTCCTTGTGGGACACCGGCATTTATCTCTTTGAATTCCGAGTACTCATTATCGTACCTTACGCGAAATATTCTGTCTTTAAGGTAAGACTCTAAGATTCTATAGAGTTTTTCTGGTAAGCAAAGCCTTAATTTGTACTTCAGGCCTTCGTGCCACACCTTATCGAAGGCTTGCGATACGTCGAGAAAAGCGCTAGTACATATCTTTTTCGCTTCCAGAGCTTTTTCGATTTCGTTTGTTATACGATAGACCTGGTCGATTGTTGAATGTTTTTTTCTAAATCCGAATTGGTGATCCGGAATCAATCGTCTTTCTTCAATGATTGGTTGCAATCTTTTAAGCAACAGTTTCTCGAACACCTTAGCTATTATCGGCAGTAGCGAAATAGGTCTGTATGACTTTTTGTCGTTTGGACATTTTCCTGGTTTCGGAACCATTATGACCTCGGCCACTTTCCATTGCCTTGGAACGTATAAAACTCTCATGGAAGCGTTAATGATATAGAGTATCTTGACCAAAGCTTTTTTCGGTAGCTCCTTTAGAATTTCGCTAGTAATTAAGTCGTAGCCAGGGGCTTTGTTGTTTTTCAGATTATTTATCGTTTGACGAAGTTCAGCCAATGACACGGTTTTTATTCTATAATTATCTTGTACCGCATAAGAATTGAGCTCCTCGACCAACGGTTCCCTGTCAAACGGTTTGAATGTTTCTTCTAGGTAATCTGCAAATAAATCCGCTTTTTCTTTGTCTTCTCTTGCCCATTCGCCGTTGGCTTTTCTTAATGGCGCAGAGTGTGCTATAGGCTTCTTAACGGACTTGACTGCTTTCCAAAGAGAGTAGTTCGAACCTTTATCGGCAGTCAAGCTTTCGAGGTAAGCAGTAGTCTCGCGACTTTTAAAATCTTGAAGTTCGTGCTTCAGTTTGTTAGAAAGGTGGTTCAAGATTGTCTTATCCGGGGGTGCTCGCGAACGTTGCCATCTCTTGCGCGCTCTCCTCTTTTCGCATATTAGCTCTTCTATTTCTCGCGGATATATTGTTCCGCTGTTCGATAATTCGGACCTCCGAAAAGAAGTGTTATTCCACGCAGCGCTCTGAATAACTCTCACGAGTTTGTCTAATTCGTCTTCTATTTCAAGTGGCGTTTTGAGCGGTACATTTAAAGCTATGTTTTCTTTGCAGTATTTTCTAAAGCCGTCCCAGTCGGTGTTGTTGTTAGTTAATCTAGGCGCTCTATTCTTTTTCGCTAGGCTTCCGCCGATTTTCAAAAGAACTGCCGAGTGATCTGAACAGAGATCAAAGCGTTCTTCTACGTTCGTAAGGTAACGAGGTACCCCCTTGGCGATAAAGAAGTCGACGAGATCAGGTATTTTATTTCTGTCGGTTGGCCAATATGTTGGCTTTCCCGTCGATAAGAAGATCACGCCGCGTTTTGTACTTGCTTTAAAGAGGGCTCTGCCTCTTGTTGAATTGCACCGTGAGCCCCAAAAAGTATTTTTAGCGTTAAAGTCCCCGCCGATGATAAAGTTTGACCCAAGTGAATCAAAGAGCAGAGCAAGATCTTCATCTGCCAGCCGATACTGCGGAGGAAAATAGCTCGTCGCGATGTTGTAATTTATTTGACTTAATTTTACTGAGACTGAGGTTATTTGCATAGAGTCAATTTCTATTTCTTCGTTTTTGGAGTGCTTTATGCAGTCTTTAATGTAGAGAGAGGATCCACCTCTCGAATTTTCTGAAGGGTGATGCGCGTGATAGTCAATGTAACCTTTTATTTTGCGTGCTGAACCCTTTTTAAAGTGGGTTTCCGAAATTAGGCATATGTCTACATTATTCTTCCGTAGGAATACTTCTAGTTCGTCAATTTTTTGCAAAAGGCCGTTTGCATTCCATGTAATTATTTTGATTGACTTTCCCATATTCATGATTTTTTATTAAATGTTTTTCGAGGTTTAAACTCGAGCTCGCTCAATTTGTTGAATATTACTTGATTAAGTTTCGCCTGTTGTTCAAACTTTTCTAAAATCATGCCTAGAATTTGAGAGACCGAATCTGATGCGGCCGATTGTGGCTTACTTTCACGTGACGCGACTTGAGCGTACGATCTTGGACCAACAAGTGTGGGTTCTCCCTTTTACAGATTGGTAGTTGATTTAACAATGAAGCAAAGTAGTAAATTCAACAGTTGAACCAGCTGTCGTTTTCGGTAGATTCAACAACTTCTTTTTCTCCGTTTTTAGGTGCTAGAGGTAAAAGTATGTTCATTATTCGAATTACACGCGACGGAGTTAGCCGTATTACACCTTAAATATAAGCAAAAAGGAGCTCACCTCTATTGATTTGGTTTGAACTTTCTCACCTAATGATAAGCATTTTGCGTCATAGACGACTATGAGTTCAGTACTTTGCCTACTCGCTTCTGCATCCATCAAGCATCAATAAAGTTCATGCGGTCATTGCGAGATCCCCTGACACCAGATCGTAAGACCTTTTACTGTGGTTTTTCTTTTGGGAAATGAGCGGGAAAAATTCCTTAAAGAACTTTCGAACAACAAATTTATTTCCTTTATTCGATGTCCCCATCAGATTCGAGAAGAAAGTCTCTATACAAGCGCTGACTCGAAATCAATGAAGATTGTTAAAATTGCTAGAGTAAATTAATAAAATACGAATATTAATATTTTCCACCATTTGAGATTGCTTGAGTCTTTTTTTTCTTTTGGAACGAAAATGCTCCCCTTTGGAACGTTTGGATTAAAATAGGCCAATTCATTTTAATACTGCCACTAAGTATTAAACTCAAAGGCCAAATCTTAAATGAAGCTTCAAGACGCCAGCAGTCGGTCAGAATATATTTTAGCTTGAAAACAAACGACATTTCTAAATATCATTGAACAATAAGAGTTCAAATTTAATTTGACCATGTGTGGAAGCAGAAAAATGTCAAACCAATATCAACGGCATAGGATACATGGGAATAGGAACATCCTACTCTGAATCTGAAAGTTAACATTATACACCCCCAGCGCAGCGTATAAAGGATAAATGGCCATAAATAGACTCTAAAGTCACGTTTACGTTATTGTAATCGGGATGCTGTGTATACCAGTGTAGGTGCACGTGTGGGTTTGACTGTCAGCCATGTATGACATTTAAAAATCAAACATGTGTCAAGATTTTTCTTTCCATTCCATTAGTTATAGCATAGATGGCTTTTTGGTCGATGTGGTAAACGAGTGGTGTAAGCGTTCTTCATCTTCATGGAGTCATAATTATTGTTTTTTATTGATGCAATCGCTTGCAATTATAATTGTTAAACTCAATCTAACTAGTTATGTAGTGAATTAATTTACATGCAACTTGTAAAATAGGAGGTGGCGAATGCAAAATTTTTATAATGGCTTAACGTTTCCACAATATAGCTTATCCGCAAAGCTTATCCCCGCAAGTGTTATGGTTTTACGGAGGAATGAAATACTACAATACAACCAGGAGGTTTCAATATTTGGTGTGAATTTAAACACTGCGAAATTTTGTGATGTGACTTCATATGTCTGCCGCAGGATTTTCAGATGCACGAGAGAATTAAGCTGGACATGGTACCAACACTGGTTGTGAGCGCAGCTAATTTGTAGAAATGTACCTAGAGGAAGTATATCCTCTCCCCAAAGAAAAAAACCGGAAGTAAGTGAATATGATAAGAAGAGAATTACCATCAGGGGCTGACGGATAATTGTCTGTACTTACGGTTCGAAAATGAACATCGAGACAGGCGCAGGCAACTTCTGTGAAGCTCTGGGCAAGTCATTCAGTGCGTAAGTGCTGTGCGGAGCTAGCGTCCATAATTAAAGCAGCCAGGGAACTTAAGAGGCCCGAGGAGGGGAAAAGAAGCTCCTCTGACACTAGAAATTTTGAGCATGCATATGGAGGACCTTGGCAGTTACTTGTATCTTGAGCTAAAGGATCTAAAATTAAAGCAGAAGAAACATGACATCCTCAGATTTGTATGCCAACCCCACGAGGCTGGCACCTTTTCGGGAGCATGAAGCATGATCTTCAATGATGCCATTGTGAGGGCTTAACGATGCCTCAAAGTCAAAAGAAGACCTTTTGCAAAGAGTGCCATGCAAAGTGTGTACGAATCCCTCATCGAGAATCAAACATGGGAATTGTGCGACTTGCCTGCTGGTAAACGAGCTATTGACTGCAAGTGGGTTTTCAAACTCAAACGTAATAACCTGTCGACACCGGTAAGATACAAAGCGAGACTTGCCGTTCGAGGATTTTCACAGCAGGAGGGAATTGATTACCAGGAAAAGTATTCCCCTGTTGTATGCATCCATTCGGTTCCTGATTGTAGTTGCTGTGAAAAAAGGCTTGCGAGTACGACAATAAGACGCTGTGACGGCGTTTTTAAACGGTGTCCTCGAAGAAGACATTTACATGCTTCAACCACAGCAAAATTGTGTAAATTGAAAAAATCACTCTATGGACTGAAACAAGCAAGCCGCGCTTGGAACATAAAACTGAACGAAGTTTTGGGTGCAAAAGGATTGACTCAATGCGAGGCAGATCCCTGTGTTTTCTATTACGTCAACGGCAACATTATTTTAATTTTGACTGTGTACATCGACGACATTCTGATGTTCACCGACAAGACGATGCTGGAAGAGAAAATTGTGAACGATCTGAATCAGCATTTTAAGATGAAAGATCTTGGCAAAATACAATCGATTCTTGGCGTCAACGTTACGGTGAACGAAGAGAAGAACACAATATCGCTTGATCAACAAGACTACATTGCCAAGATGCTGGAGCGATTCGGTATGAAAGATTGCAACCCTATATCCACACCATTGGATCCAAACCAAACTCTAACTTTGAACATGGGGCCGAAAACCGATGCGGAAGTTCAACAAATGAAGGAAATTCCTTATCAAGAGGCGATTGGCAGCCTGATGTATGCGGCTCAATTGACTCGACCGGACATTTGCTTTGCACTGTCAATGCTTAGGAAATTTAATCGAAATCCCGGAAGAGCACATTGGAATGCGGTCAAACGCGTATTCAGGTACTTAAAGGGTACAAGTAATCGACGATTGGTCTACCGAAAGTGCAATGATGAATTGATTGGCTTTTGCGACGCTGATTATGCCCGTGACGTTGACGATCGAAGATCTGTTACGGGCTACATATTTGTTTTGGCTGGCGCAGCAATTTCCTGGTGATCGAAAAAGCAACGGACTGTTGCACTATCGACCACCGAAGCCGAGTTGATGGCTGTGGTGTCAGCGTCACAAGACGCTTTATGGCTCAAACGACTCGAGAACGAAATTTTGCCCGACGCAACTAAGAACATCACCATCTTTTGTGACAACAAGAGTACGATTCATGTGGCAGTAAACAATTCGTGCTCACCGCAAACGAAACACATTGATGTCAGGGCGAAGTTCTTGCGAGAGAAGATAAAGGCGAAGGTAATTACGCTGGTATACATTTCAACCTGAAGAAAATTTGGCCGACACACACAAAACCGATGATCAGCGATAACCAATGCAGATTCACAAATTTACTTGGACTAAAGATAAGTGTATAAATTATTTTTATTATATTTCTCATTGAATTTGAACATATTTCGAGCTTTGAATTTTTAAATTGACCTCATCTTTCCTAAGTAACTTAAATTTAATTTTGTTTATGTAATTATGAAATTCGGAGGGAATGTTAAAAGTAGTGAATTTTCTAATTACAATCCATTGTCTAAACAGCGGAACACCATTTGACTGTGTTGTGTAAACCACGCAATGCCTGAAAATGCTATATAAAGCCGAGTTAAGCCGAAAATAAATTGTCTCTCTCTTAGACGTCAATACTTTTCATCGTGTGTTTTCTTTTCGATCGGAAAACCTTCTCTGCTAACAAGAGGTGCAGCAACCAAAGACTCTGTGACAGACCGGGCCCAAGCCGGTTTCAGAAAACCAATGAAGAATGGAGGTGTATTCCCTATAGGAGAGAAGTCTGGTCCTCCGAGGAAGCCCAAAGGACACCGAAGAAGGTGAAATGGAGCGAGAGGTCCCCTCAGAAGTTGGGGGAGTCCCAATACCAGGCATCGAATGACTTTGCCAAATCGATAATAAATGGGCTACAGCTATTCAACTGGTAGATCAAGTGGCAAATAAAGCAAACGGAAAACAAGAGGTAGAAATCGCTAAAGATCAGGACCGGAATGAGTGCCCAGGAACCTTAAAGCGGATAAGCAGTTGCTGTAGTCTTTAACAGCGAGGTTACCCTCAAGCTGTTGATGTGAATTTCGAAGGCACTCCAGGCAACTGAAACTATTATAGAGGCAGATACAATAAGAAACGATGAAGGTTGCCCAAATAAACTTCCATTACGGTAGTAAGGTTTCATACAGCCAACCCGAGGCTGTTCCTCGAAAGCGAGCAGCTGGATCTGCCCCTAATTTAGGAGCGCTGGACCAACAAAAACCCCCCCCCAAAAGGTCCCACACTCAAATTTCTTATCAACCGACCGCACACAATTCCACTAAAGTTTCAAATTTTTAATTCAAAGGCAACGTAACCGCACACAAAAGATAAAGAGATAAGCGACTTAGAAAAATTTCGCCAAATTTTGAGCCAGAGCCAGCCCTCCGAGAGTATTATTTGTCTTGAAAAACTTCTCAAAGTGGCGTTCGGATTCGGCAAAAAATTGTAGGTCCTCTTTTATGTGCAGAAATTAACACACACTCATGGAAAAATATAATATTCGACCGATAATGCTCACAAAGCTGGCGGTACTATCAGTCTGTGGTAGAAAAACATTAGCATGTCCTGCTAAAGGCTGTGCTAGGTAGGTAGGTAGGTAGGTAGGTAAGTGGCTTTCAGGTCCACTGAGGCCAAAGAAGGCGCATTGTACTGCCACGTGGGTATGTAACCAAGGTAGGGGGTTGGCGTTAGTGAACTCTAGTATCTTTTTGACCGGTGTCTCACTTAGATCACTGAGATAGTTGTAGAAGTAGGAGCCTATTATGGATTTCCTGGCCGATGCGAGTGCCGGGCAGCTTAAGGGAAGACGAAGACCGAAAAGACCGAGTGAAATTCATCCCTAAGGAAGGGAAGGCTCTCAACACAGCAAAGGACTATATAACCAAGACGAAATCGCCGTACACTGATGGCTTAAAGATGGTCGTCCGAACAGACACGGGTATCGTTTGCGTAGCTCTAGAACCAAGCAAATTCTTCCGAATCAACGACGACTGCAGTATTTTTTAGGCGAAGCTAGCACCCATAATCCAAGCCGTCATGGAACTAAAGACGCATAGGCTCGAAAACAAGACCGTCACCATCCACTCTGACAGCCAAGTGGCTATTAAGGCGATTAAGTCAGATGTGTTAAAGTTTCGGGGCTGTGAAACTGTATGCAGACAAATTTTAAACGAAATAACATTTGGCAGTACCGTAACTCGTTGTTGAATGCCAGTTCACATCGATATCATGGGAAGAGATCTAGTGGAGAGGCTTGCAAAGTATGGGATCTCTTTCCCTCAAATCCATAAGAATTCGTGTGTAAGAATGTCGAATCCATAAGAATGTTCAAATCCGGATGGGTTCGAAAGAGCGGCAATTCGAGCCTTAAACAGCGTTTTAACAGGCGTTCCCAAATGAACACAATGGGCCCAACTTCTGTTCTAAGTGAGCCGTGCGTGACTACAATAACAGGCTCAATCATAAGCCCAACCTATCCTATATCTGTATATAGAAACCCGGATGGTTTCAAGAAAACGGCTTTAAGAGCTTGTCATATCAGTTTCCAGGTGTTGGAAATGTCCCGTGTCACCAAGGCCCCTCAATAACCTACCTACGTATTTCAGGGTTACTTAAATAAATTTTCAATACAGGACTTAGTGACGATTGGCCTGATGTAAAAGGCATATCTTCAACCGGTCACATGTTAGAACCCGACTTCAAACAAAAATATCGGACCACCACCGCAACATGCAAAATATTTGAAATCATGACGAAAAACAAATTTTGTTGAGGAGACTTTGGCTGGCAAAAAATGTTGTTTAGAAAAAATGTTTGTTTGGAAACCTCTATTCTCTGATTAGTGGAAATATTATTAAAACTAGGACGCCCGTATTTAAATTGAAACAATGAGGACCTCCGCAATTTATTCCTCTCACCTCAGCATGATCCACTATCTACCAAACTTTTTTTTCGAGTTCTACCGTAACTAATGACCACTTGAAAATGTCTATACACCAAACCAAGGCCGTGATTTCATTCTAATTTAATGTTGACTTATCTCCTCGAGGTATGGTAGGTAGGTGTAAAGTATTTCCAGAGCTTTACAAAAAAAACTTCCCAAGTACACCATCGGGGCTACAAAATCTTACCATGACCCAAAATTATGCGTCCAAACTTTTCGCAACTCAAACAATCTTAGATGCATTTCACAGCATTCAATCCAATTTAGAAAAGCCATCGACTGCAAATCCACCAAAATACGAAAACTCTTGAAAAACTTCTGATTCGCATGTCGCGCACTTGGTATGGTAAGTACCCATCTTCCAAAAAGTGCCTTCTACAACTGTACCGAACACCAGCAGATTTATTCATGAGAATCAGTAGGTAGCACCGATTAGACTTTCACACAGAACTCATCTAACATGCGCACTTAGTCCCGAATAAACGGTTCCTCGGAACTTCTTTCACCGAGCATAACTATAGCTCGTAAAAAGTTCCGTCGAAGCTTTTGGGGGAAAAACGATTTCTTACTATAATGAGGCACTCTCTCAGTTTTGCTCCATCCGCACAGAAAGTGTAATCATGCTCAGTGGATGCGGTGTGGTAAGTTAATATAGTGCGCTCAAGAGGTCCTTGTACTCTGGTGGCGGTGCTCTATATACTAGACACCATATACTTTTTGGGTTTCCCCTTCGTTGCCCTCCTTTATTTACAAACGAAATCCATATTGTGGACACGCGTAGTAAGCCGGATAGTCTGTAGTGACGTGCGTAGCGTACCTCGAGGAAGGAGCGACATCGCTGCTCAGTGTGAGTGAGAGGAACCGTCATGCAAACCTCATGTCACAGAGCTCGTCATCATTGCCATAGTAGTACGCGATGCATACTACACAAAATGCGAATTGCATTGAGAAAAAGGCATATCAGTGGGGTGGGTGGGACAAGGCTTAGGGTGGCTCAGCACAGAACGAAATGAATGGGCAACGTTGCCGGTTTTCGTTCGGAGCTTTCAAAGCTCGGATATAGTATTCGATAGAAAAACTGGGCGGATGGATCTCATTTGGATGGGGGGTGGGTAGAGCGAATGTTGGTGGTACAAATCTTATTTGTATTCTAGACCTACAGTAATTGTGGGCGGATTGGGCGGTTGGCTATGTTTGACAGAGGTTTTCGGTTGAACCCTTCTTCGAGTTCCATCGTTGGTTTCTGTTTGGTCTTCCTCGAAGCGTTACTTCATTTCCCACACATTTCATCTGGGGTAGGTATAGTTGAAATATGTGTGTGGCCCTCATTACGGCTCGGTATCCTAATGGTATAACCTTTATTTTGAAAAATTACTTTCAACCGGGTGTGTGCATAGGCCTACAGCATCCACACATCTGTGTGCATGACGAAAGGGTTATGTGTGAGCAGCAGTGATTTGCCACTCTAGTAGGCAGTTAGTGGTGGTTACCAGAGGGCAGGTCATGTATACGGTTGCATTCAATGTGTTAATATTTTTTTCTGCCCTACCCTCCCCTGGGTGTGTGTGCAACTGTTGGATACGTATAGTACAAGTAAAAGATAGTCCTGACCCAGTTTCTTTTATTAACGATTCTTGTCGGTTGGTTTTTTTTTTTTTTTTTGGTTGGAAGAGTCAACTGTATTTCGTTGAATGAAAAATCCGTGACGTCAATCAGTTTGATGGTAAGCTGAAAGGATTTTGTGTCATTGCTCAAAGTTTGACATTACTTTTGGGACATTTACTTTTCGCGAGATTGGATTGACATAAAAAATGAAAAAAATAAAAATAAAAAATGCTGTCCATTTACAAATAAAAATACACACACTTGTGAACGAAAAAGAAAGACTAAGGAGGGGGGGAGGGGGCTTGTGTCAGATACAAATTTGGGTCATGGACTTGCAGTGAGTATAGTCAACTTGAATTGGATTGATGTGGCAGTCATTTTAATAAGCACCGCACGCTGCAATACGAGTTTCTTTTAGAAAGACGTTATATTGTTAATGGACAGCCGTGGTAGCAAGGCATTGTAAGTAAAACGAAACGAGTGTGATGGGACTCTGAGGCTCAACCAGGGATGCTTATTCTACGCTGGAGTCTATACATGTATGTTTGTAGTGTCATACAGTGTCAATTTGTCCTTTATATTGCATTAGTGCGAACGGATACACGAAGACCAAAAGCTTGAAAACGTCGAAATGTATGTCAAAGAATATAAAGACATACGACAAACCATTTGAGATACCTGGGAAATGTTGTTATTGGATTGAAGTAGAATCAAAGCATTTGCAATGGTCCATTTGTTGAAGCGAGCTTTCAACGACTCGGCCAAACATCCCGATAGAAGGACACTACCTCTCGTTCAATGTTAGCCTTGGGCTCCTTTAATGACCAATGATTTAACGTAGACTCGTCCCATATAAAGAGCCCGACATCATCGAAAAACAGAAAGTTCGAGAATATTATGTTAAAAATTTGCGGTGCGGAAAGAAATACAGTTCCACGTCTTTGATGGTCTCTCGCCAAGGCCGATTTTGTAAAAAGAATCCGAAGCTGCCACCTGAAACAAATGGGGACAACGAAGAAAAGTCTATTGCTTTTAACTTGAAGGATAACAGCTCCTTGCTTAAAGACAAACAACAGGATTTGCCATGGTCCAAACCATTGATATTGAGGTTGATGGATTATTACATGCAGCAAGTTTACCGAAGTTTAGATGGTACACCCAACCGCTGCCCAGCCACCTTGAAGAGAAAAAGAAGAAAAAAAGCCCCGTATAGGTGCTGATCCTGGTATACCAGGGCACCCTTTGAGGCTAGAACTGCTAAGTGTCAGCATGTCAGCATAGTGGCCGGAATTTCCCGCTCGGCATCCAACCGGTTTCCACCCGAAGAAGTTAAGAACAATCCAGTAATGGTGTCATTATCCATTACAGGGGACGGTGGAGGCAGTGCTTAGTCAAATTGAGGGATAAGAGGTGGTCATTACAAAAATCGATAACGGACAGATAGAAAGTCTCATCGCTTAGGAAGATGGAACTTAAACGAGCTGAAAAGGCCAAAAAGAATTAGCTCGTTTTTGCTGACGTTTTTTCCCCTCAACTAAGTTGAAATGTTCCGGAACTAGAGACTTTGCTGATGTTTGGAGCTGCTCTGATCTGGAGTCCTACATGGCATGACTACACAGGAGGGTGTGGGGATTTTAACAAGACATTCGTAGAGGAAGTACGACAGCTGTTTTCGTCGGCACTCATTGCCTCTGCAAGACATGTTCGTGGAGTGAAGCGGCTTGGTGTGAAGGCCAGTCGTGAGGAAAGATCTGCGTGATTTAAAGCATCTGGGTGGCAAGAAGCAGTCATCACTGAGAAGAAGAGGGAGAGACTTTATTGTGAGGAACAAATGAAATTTAACCTCCCGGGGCCAATACAATGAGGCGCTAAGAACTTACAATCAGGCAATCAGAACAGCAAAGAAACAGACATGAAAAAAGTTCGGCGAGAGATTGGAGCACTGTAGCAAATCTACAAACAAGATATTTTGGCAGACTATTCGCCGTCTCAGAGGACAGAAGTTAAATATCGTACAAGGGGTAAAATCCAAGGACGTTACACTTCTTTCAAATGCAAACGATCCTATGAGAGCGACCCTTTTCGGAGTTGCTCAACTCTCAGCAGGGCACCCAGGATGGCAATCTCACTGCTAGCGAAATTAGAGTGGAGGCAAAAGTACTCAAGGCAATGGGTGAGGAAGGTGTTAAATAGCTAACACGTGTCACTTAGGGGCATAGCTATCATCGGATAGCATCATTGCAACAAATCAGTGGAACAATGTCTTTCTGAAATTTTCTGTCAGTGCCAACAAACAGCTAGGCGTTTGAGGTTGCAGTTGATCAGTGAAAGGAAAACTGACAGTTAGAAAGAAAATGTCAGAATGACAGATAGAAAGAGAATGGAATGCTTTTCAGTGGAACGATTTTGTCGCAAAAACACAAATCAAAATCAGCTGTTCCTTGAAAAAGATTTCTGTCAGTGATATAGTAAAAGCGAGTTTACATAAAAGTTTTAAGGCAAATTATGTATTTTTCTTACGGAAAAAATTCTGCAACTCACAAGCTTCACTTTGATACCAATAACAGCCAACATTGTTTGCTCAAACGTCTAAAAACATGAAAACAAATTTTTCAATGATGCAATCCGATGATAGCTATGATTGGACGCTTAAGTGGCTTGGGATAGCGAGAAAGCACCTAGCGATTGGCAAATATGAGTTATACTGCCCATTTTCAAAAAGGGGAAAGGGACATTGCTCTAACTATAGAGGTATATCTCTCTTAAATCTTCCGGGAAAAGAATTGGCGAAGGTGTCGGAAGAGCGTTCCGGAGCTGTAATCGAGCCTTTGTTACGGGAAGAATGATGCAGCTTTCAGCCTGGCAGAGGCACAATCGACCAGCTTTTTATACCATAAGTTTGTTGTTTAGTTTGTAATGCATTAAAATAATCACCGTAGATCCCAAGACCTTTTTAGAGATATGACCGACAGGTTCGATTAAGCCATGTCCGTCCGTCCGTCCGTATGTAAACGTCTGTTAGACCTTGAATTTTATGCTACAGAGCTGAAGGTTGGTGAATTGGCTGGAAGTCCAGTCCTTCAGATCAAGTTAGAAAATTAGTGGAATCCGCCCACAGACACGCCCACCACAGGCCTGTATTTGCGACCATCATTAATTTTATAATATTCTTTTTCAAATCTTAGCTATGTTGCGATGGTGCTAGCGCACTACTTTTTGGAAAGTAACGTTGCCTTGTAACTGTTTTTGAGGTAGCAGAAAAGGTTTGGCCTTTTCATTGACTTTTTTAAGGGGCTTTAACTTATTTTGACTAATAATTATATGACAAAAGTTGCAGATATTTTCATTTTCTAACTTTTTTGTATATACAGTATATGCATACGCCCACTTTTATGGGCGTGGCGTTGACAAAAGTGATTTTTTGATATAAAAGGCGGATTTTAGACCTTTTTCGTTTTCGTACTTTCAATGTACTTTCAATTTGAATCAAAGTGGCAAAGCTAAAAGCGACAAAGGGGCAAAACGTGGCGTTACAAAAGTTATTTTTTGATATAAAAAGGCAGATTCTTAGGCCTTTTCGCTCTCGTAACGAAAGCCCAATTCAAATCTACCTGTAGTTTCAATTCGAATCAAAGTGGCAAAGCATAAAAGCGACAAACTGACAAAGGAGCAAAACGTCAAAGCAAACTGTTTTTTGTATAAAAGTCCTTAATTCGTCCTGTAAACAATTCAAAGCGTCTAAGCATTGATACTACAAAGTATCAAAGTAGCAAAGTGTCAGAGTGGTGAAATGTCTGAACGACTAATCGACTAAGCATCGAAGCTACAAAGTGTCAAACTGGCAAAGCATCATAAAAAAAAACGAGCTAAACGTCAAAGCAACAAAGCACAAAACGTCTAAATTTCCTCGTGCAGCAAAGTCAATAACCTTAAGTATGTTGTATGTTTTACATTATAGTGATGCTCTCTCACCGAATGAAATCAAAAAAAAGAGTTACGCAACCGAAACATAGTTCGTTTAGAACGTTTAAGGTCAGTGCATATTCATTTTCTTTCTTACTGACGCATTTTAACAATTTCATTTAAGAAATTTATCATTCATTAGGATCCGGTTTCAGTCGCTGTTGTGCAGAATGTTTAGCATCTCACTTGCCTGCACTTACATATTACTCTCATTAGAACGTACGCAAAGGACGATAATTCTTGAAACGGAGGATGTAATATTTCTCTAAAAAAAAAATTAAATTGTCGCTACTTACTGTCAGTTATGTCAGTACCACCAAAGGAAACACCAGAACATGCTCTTTGCCTTGTTACTGCCTTAACTTGGGTATAGCCTGAGCATGAGAACTTGTCATAAGAAGTTCTTGAATGTCTCGAACAGAGACATTTTATTCAAAAAACGTGTCTTATAAAGTAATTTCCTTCTGTTTTAAAACAAAGTCACTTTTACGCGTACAACTCCACAAAAGTCCTTATATTATTCAGTCTAGTAGGATATGGTTAAATTTTCTTTTCATGTCCCGGTATTTAATGCTTTCTTAAGTCTACCACGCTTCGCTAGGTGTCAAGTTAATCTACTTGTCTGCTTGGCTGTGCCTACAATTAAAATGGAATTTACGAAATTTTACAGAAAAAAAAAGTTTAAACGTTCCCAAAGGAATTCTTAGCATTTCATGGAGTCACAGATTGGTCCTCTCCCATGTGGATGATGCCAAGAGCCATCCTCTAGAAGATTGTGAAATCGAGTGCACCGTAGGCATAACCATCTAGTGGCATATACACAACCAAGGCACATTCACATGCACACAATTTGAAGGATACGTAGTAATAATTGAAAATCACATGCACACACCCATTGCATAGCATACATGAGGAGGAGAGGAAACGCTTTTAATCTGGGCGCACATATTAGGTGTAATCTCCTGCAGACATTTAAGTGGGTGCTTATTGCACATGTGAATACACTTTCGCCACAGGATAGGGTTCGTTCGGATGCAGCATTCCAAAGCATAAATTCATTGCGTTTACGATATCCAGTGCCAGTCGCAGCTGAGAGATTTTTGTTTGAAAAGTTTGAATAGATACTATTACGAGGTGTATGCAGATGCCAAATATTCAAAGCTCCCAATGGGATTACGAATTTAAAGCACATCTAAAGGCAACCAGAAAATAGCGTCCAAAAAATCTCATTTTTTGTTTTGTGGCGAAATTGGGCCTCCTTAATACTTTTTTGTTCAAATAAACCAAGCGCGATTCTTACTCCTCCTTGAAACGACAGCTTCCGCAATGTGTCCCTGTCCTGTGTACCTGTGCCATCAATTTTAATTGAAAACTCTTTCTATATGGATATCCCGGAAGTCCATCTGGGAACTATCCACATTCATTGCAAAAGGATGTTTGCAACTTGCAAACCATTTAAAATCAATAACACTTCGTCGTGTTCATTGTACCCAGATTGTATGTGAATCCAACCCACATGACAGGATGCCCTTTCCCATAAAACTTAATTGAATTTATTCGGTTCAACTTCTCATATTGCATAGTGCAGCTGCCAAGGTAACTCAGTAAAAGGTGTCACACCTGCACCGTCCCCTATATAGTCAGGACTCTTCAGGAAATACTGCACAAAGAAGTAAAGCCGAAATACAAAACAATTTACTCCGTCGCCCTGCATTAAAGAGAGAAAAAGGACAGGCTACCGAGCAAAGCAAACCTCCAATTAAATGATCAAATCGGATATCCCAACTAATTGGTAATTAAAACTGCTCCCGCTGGTCTTGTTCTACTGCAAATCCAACCACCCAGAAGCCATTTTCTATCTGCAAAATATAGGTACACCAACGGCCGCCATAGAAATCATTAGAGCAACTTGGTCGACCGCAATATCCACGGAAATTAGTTTAGCACAGGTATAACAGGTAATTGAATCAGGACTCCAGATAGGAATTTATTTAAACACAGCAGTCGGCTTTGCTCACAAATCGTTTTATTCTATTCTCCACAGGCTGGTTAAAAGTGGACAACCAGATGCCTTTGGCACTCTAGAGATGATTTATTGAATTTAAAAGTGGTTCGAGATGAATAAAACTCTTAAGTGCACAATCCTCTGCGAACCAAACTAGTTTGAAAAATGGTGCAGTAAAGTCAGCACTTCGTCACGAGTTTTGAGGGAGCAAGATTTAACTGAATTAAATGACTAAATAAATATTTAAACAAAACACATAGAAGTGACACTTTAATAGAATAGAGTTGCAGGATTTTAGCTCACCAGCTCCGAACATATAATGTAGGCCGTTCGCACACGACAAAATGAAAAAGGAAATGTCCCTAATCCTAGATCAAATTTGCCAAGGCAGCTGGTTTTGACAACATGAGTTGAGTTTCAGGTTTAAATTTTATCCAAATGAGAAATCCACAAGTTTCGAAAAAATGAGTCAATTCGTTTTTTTTTTAAATAACGAATTTAAAAAAATTCGTTCCTCCTAAAATTTTAATACGGAATATGAAAAATTAAAAGAGTTTACAATTCTGAAAGTCCTTATAATAACGGCTGAAAATATGATCAATTGGAACTCTGCCAGATGTTTTGGGTCAGGCCTCTTGCTAACATTTAGTGACAACTCTCCCTATGGTTGCCCACTGGAGAGCAAGGATTTGAAACTTAGATAAAACCTTACTCATATCAGACAAAATAGAGTCCGGTAACAGGTTTTTCAGTTTCCAATGAAACTTCCAGTTAGAATATTTAATTTGATTTGATTCTCTGTCGCCCTGAAGAATCTGGGAAATAAATTGTTGGATCAGGTCAATTAGCCAAGCTTTTAGCAAGTTTCTTAAAGTCTTTTAATGACTCCACATAGTGGTTCAAGCCCTATGAGGTTTTTGCACTGAATTTAGCTAGAACCTGCTGATTCGTTGTTGTCAAAGCCACTATGAATTAGATGGGTAAGTAGATTGTTCTTAGTTCCTATTTGCTACCAGGACTTGATTTTGTGACGTGTGAGTCGAGCTCTTAACTTGTGAGTCAAGCTGCTTGGTTCTCCGAAACGATGAATAATGTTTTTACTTGTGTGTTGGAACACGCATTTGTTTCTAACACAATTATTGTTGATGGCAATGACTTCAGCTTGAGCTTGAAAAATGGATAAGTGATTGTTCAGGCCCCAGTTCTCCATGAATTTCAGATTCGACTCCTGTCTCCATTTTAGAACCGTCAGTGTTGCAAGCGAAATCAAACCGAATTAGTTTTACAGTCTATCCCTTCTTGTCTTGGAGGGACTTAGAACTTTTTCTGGAAGTCATATTTTGAATTTTCAGATTATATACCTTTAATAGAAGCCAACTTTGTAGTAGTTTCGTGGCGGAATATTTTATGCTTATACTGTCCGTCCATCCGTCCGTATGTGACCAAATTTTAGGCCTTAAATTTTGAGCTTGAAAGCTGAAACTTTGTACGTAAATTTTATCGCTTACGTACAAAATTTCATTTCTTATTAGCCGTATCTCATATCTCTGTGTTATCTGAAGCATAGCAATTATAATTTTTTTTTAAATCCGCCCACCGACAAGCCCACAATCGGTCTTAATGTGCAACTACCTCCAGGACGTTCAAAACTGTAAGACGTCGTGAAAAGCTCAAATGCAGTATTAAGCATCTCCTAATGATTGTAAGACATAAAAAGTGAAAACAAAATAAGCTGACCGCCCCTAATGGGCGTGGCATCGATTTAAAGAGTCATTCTTCAAATGCGATTTATTCAATTTCATTGTTTCAAATCGAAAAAATTTTACTTAAAATGTTAACTTGGTTCTACATTATGTTCACACAAGGGAATACCGCGGTCCGTTGCAGAAGAACCGAAGCTATTACGTATGCTCCGTTGCACTTACTCACTGGTTTCTTCTTACTTTGTGTCTGATGAAATGTATCGCCATTTCGATGAAATGTATCGCCATTTCGAGACTTTGATACTTTTGTTCTTCTTATTTTTCGAAAATATAAACCGACTTGCGTTTCGAAGAGATAGAAATGGAGTGAAAACCGAGCAACAGTAACAGGATAAAGGCTGGTTCACAAAGAAGCCTTGGCTTTGGCTTCGCCAGTCAGCTTTGAACCGACTTTGCAACATTGCGCTCATGGAGGGAGAGAGAGATTTTATTAGTAAAGTCACTACGTTCTCGAAGTATGCCAAGATTAATTTAAAAAAATACGCACACACAGCCGAAAGCCTACCAGGGTTCTGTGCTCATAATTACGTGGAACATTCATTTTCAACTATTAAATAATAATAATCCAAATGAAGACACACTCAAAAAAGACACACGCTCGAAATCAACCCCCGTTTGCTTCAGCCAGTTTGAACTCCAGCACATTCGAACTCGAGGCTTCGCCTCGAAGCTTCATAGCGTAACATTACATTTTTTCTTTACGCACTCTTTCTCTTTGCCAAACGAAATTTCAAGCCGAGCTTCATTGTGTTAGAAAACACTGAAATCGTATGGCTGAACTTGTAAACGCCAGGCCTAGGCTCATATTAGACTCAGACAAAATCCTTACGTGTGCCCAAACAGGAGGGTAATCCCTAATACATGTTCAAATAGGAAAAATGGAGCTTTACACAGAGTGAAGATTAAGAGCCAATCGAGATTTTTGTATTCTAATTTTTATCGACTAACCCGGGGTATATTAAGTTTGAAGAAGGATTTTGTAACGCTGTAACGCAGTGAAATAATTACCGTAGACACCTTAGGCCTTTTAGGGATATGAATGAAACCGACAGGAGAATCGATTAAGCCATGTCCGTCCGTCCGTATGCAGACAACTTTTAGGCCTTAAATTTTAGTCTCGAGAGCTGAAAGTTGGTGATTGAGCTGGAAATCCAGACCTTCAGATGGGGCTAGAAAATTAGTTCAATCCATCAGCAGACATTCCCACTACGACCCTGTATGTGCAAACATCTCTTATTTTAAAAAATACTTTTTATACAAATTTTCGCTATGTTACAATGCTTCGATAATTTTTGGTATGTCGGATTGCCTTGTAATTATCTTTAAGGTAGCAGAAAAAGTTGAACCTTTTCATTGACCACGCCCACTTTTTAACTTAAAATGATTGTTTTTCAATTAATACATATATGAAATTTGACAAAAAATTACATTACAAAAGCTGTAGATATTAGCATTTTCTACCTTTTTGTGTTTATAGTATGTGCCTCTGCCCACTTTTGTGGACGTGGCTTTAAAAAAAAAGATTTTTTAGTTAAAAAGACCTAGGCAACCACCTAGCAAGAAGCAGGTAAAGCACTAACCACACACTCTTGTTTTCTAACTATGTCCTTTCGAAATCCGAGCAATGAAACTGGTGCAGGTACATTGTATGTCAGGAAACGTTCTTTTCTTTTGCACTTTTATATTCTTAATATATTTCTTTCCATTTCTATCCCAAGATCCAATTTTTTCTCCACTCAACTTAATTTAAATTACCTTACCCGCATGATTTGATTTTCCGAGTCCAAATATAAAAGTTTTCAGTTTAAAGTTTCGATTAGAATTAACTTACCTGAAAAGAAAAACAAATATGTAAATTGAAAGGTTAAAAATGCTATAGTTATGTATTGGATGCAAAAATTATTAAAAACACATGAAGGGGTTTGCACAAATAACTTCAGATAGGATGCTGCACACAAAATTTTAGCGGCCTAGGGCAACTTTTATTTCTTATACTTATAAGTCAGTGTGCGGTTTTCAAAAATATTAACACACTGCTTCAGGACTCAGAAAGAACAGAATATGAAGTTTTAAGTTTATAGTTCAAAATGCAAAGCCGTAAAGCCAATTTCAATTACTGCTTTGCGTGTAATCCAGGCACAGGAAAAAGTTTGTATTGATTTGCGACCATTGTAGTCGCTTGAACTCTGAGAAACCACAAACAAGAAAATTTTTATCAGATGTTTTTATACCACATGCAATGATTTCCCGATTTTTTCTAATTTACTGCAATTCGGAGCTATTCGTGCACATTTCTGGCAAAGTATATAATCTGAAAAGTCATAGTAACGTGTTGCGGTCAAAAATCGCGCAACAAAAAAGCTCGTTCTCTGTCCTTTTGGTCCCCTCCTTCCTATTCACTTTTCTGGCTTCCCCGTCTTTCTCTCCCACTTGTGTTCCCCCTTTTCATCCATACAGGTTTCAAGGAGCAAGACGGACTGTCAGGATGCTCCCAACACGCGATTTGATTAAGGCCAGATGGACGGTCTGGAGACTCTTTTGTATCCAAAACCCGAAACAGTGGCATAGATTAGAACCCCGTTGCCATAATCACTGATGATTGATCTGATGTCTCGATAAGCCACCATCAAACAAGCAGAGCGCGAATACCAAAGAGTCCAACTCAACAAATACTACCAAAGTTACGTTGTCGAGAGAATGCAGAGTCTATTTGCCTATTGTCACCCTACTCAAGACATCAATCCACCTAGAGGGAAGAACATCAATGGCCGAGGGCCCATCTTGAATTCTACCCGAGATTTCGCAGTGGGGTGAATTGGTACGAATTCTGGTGTGAGAGGAATGCAGCTGGCGTTCACTAACGGCAAGCATGCCCAGCAAAGAGCTGAGCGTGGTTTGAAGCGCCATGCCCGATAGCCACTGTACCGGTGTGAGAGGATTGGTTGAATGTGTGTGTGAATGTGTCATGGTTTGTTTGTGAAAAGGCCAAACCAAGCTTAGGTTAATCACTTCTAGTTTACCTAGCAAGTTTGGAGGAGTTTTTAAGAAAAGAGCTGGAGGAAAAGAAATAATTTTGGAAAATAAGATCCCGAGGAACATAAATCGAAAAAAGCGAAAAGAGCCATGAGAAAGGATATTATAGTAGCCATAGAAAGGAGAAGGAAAAAGGAACAGAAAAGAGAAAAGGGAAAAGGCTAAGTAGAGTGTTTGGTGAATGCGTTTGTGTTTTCGTTTCGAGAAAACCCCTGAGAAAAGACGGGACACGCGACCTTTTTAGTTTTTACATTTTTAAAATTCGGGATCGGGACGTGGTATGGTAATATAGTGAGCCCTTCTATCTCTAGGGCGATACTTGAAATTTTTTATAACTTTGCTTTCGTTCGGCCATTTTCTTTTGTTTGCCTTAATTCTTTGTTTATATTAACCTCTTCGAGTAGTTCTTATTATTCATCGGCCAAATCTTTTAGCTTAACTCTTTTTAATAAATCGCCCCGTTCATCTCTGAATGCTTATAACGACCCAAACAAAAGTGTTTACTTCTTTCGTTCGGACTTCTTATTCATTTATTTTATAAGACAGCTGGCGCCCGTTTTAAACTACGTACCAAAAAAATCTTGTAGTTTAACATTTCTTAATACTTAATCGTTTTATCACATCGCGAATTTATCCCAATCGTTCGTCTGTTATCGGAGCCCACCCCCTTGCTGAGCAGTCGGGACGCACAGCAACAACTTGCTTGACTATTTTGTCAACTGTTACAACTGCTATGCGATAAGCCAGCGACTGAAGTGTACATTGCTAGTAAAGTAGTTGCTGAAAAGTCATAATGGCGATAGAATCGCCTTCTTTGTTTTCCATTACGAAATTATGTTATTTTTATGCGCAGAAAAAATTTTGTACTTTTAACTCGTTTTCGTGGCCAATTTCTTAGCACATCAAAAGGGCCTATTGTTATCTGTTTCCATCATTTCCATTTGAATTGCTCTAAAAAAAACTGAACTGTTTGAATCTGGACAAACAGATATTTTTTTATTTGGCTACAAGGTGTGAAAAGAAATGCAGGAACCACTGAACTCAACCTTTTCACTAAATTCACCAGATTCACTAAACGAACACATCTAACTGTCACATCATTCCACAGTAAACACATAAGTGACAGTAAAGTAACATCCGATGTTGGACTATCGAAATTTGCGCTCCTTTGCTCCAGTGGAAAAAAAACGAATGGAAAATTATTAATGATTTGTATTAATGCGCGGATGGCAGACTCGGTTGAGACAGTTGATTTTGAGCCTTTGAATTGTAAATAGCGATAGCTAAAGTGTTGAATTTAAAGTAGTGAGGTTAAGTTAATTGTGGCTTGAATAGAAATAATTTGTTTGACAAATAAAGTGTATGCAACTGTTTAATAACCACATTATACGAGTTTCTTTCTGCGGCTGGTGAATTTTTAATATTGCGCTCTTCTGCGACTTTAAAATACCATTCGAAGTCACATAAGAAAAAAATTACGAGTAAAGGGCAACTCACAAGCACGCATTGGCTCTTCTTAAATCTTCATCTATTATACCTTAAAATGAGTTTTGCCATATTAAACGGTGCAAAGTTCATTGGCACACCATTCTAAAAAACGGAGAAGATGTCCACCCTCATTCTGACAAAAAAAAAACGAAAACGGTTAGCCTAACAAAGAAAAGTCTTTTAACCTTTTTGATAGGAAATTTTTAGAGCTACAATTTTGCAGTAAAAAGTTTTTCTCTAAAAGTTACTGTTATGGAGATATTCACAAAAACTGTTTTCAGTGACCTTTGACCCCTGCCAAAATTTTAAGCGGCACTCGGATCGATGGGGTCTTTTGACATTTTATTAAGAACGACATTCTCAAGCTTCATACCAAAATTCAGCTTTCCCGGAATTTTTCTAATTGTCTAATTTCCCTGGACTATAAGTCTAACATCAATAACAAATAAATTTTTAGGGTCAAACTTCTTTTTCTATATAGGAAGGGGTTTAGGCTGTGCTACCAAAAAAGCAAAATACAGGGGTTTTGATTCGCCTACTGTTTATAATTTATTTTACGTTTTCCGCGAGTTGCACCTTCAAAGTGAGGTTTGGCAAAGTAAATAACGGTTTTCTGATGGCAGACCAGTTTTAATAGATTGTGATCATGCCAAACTTCATTTAAGGCTGAGGCTTAAGAAGGTTTTCTGTCATGTAGTTTCATAAAAATTTTAGGTCAATAAGAGTTGAGGCAGACCTTAGTTAAGAACATTTTTTTTGAGGCAGACCATTGTTTTTGACAACATGGTATAATTTGCTCTCAATGTTGCAAATTTGACGGAGGTGTTCTTATGACGTAAGTTCGTTGTTTTTAAGTGTTTTCAAAAATGCATAAAAAATACATATGCAAAAAATTCATTTGTCTGCCATTTTCATTTTGTATCTGAAAAACATGTAGTTTTTCTACCTTTTCCACCTATTTAAAAGTAGGTGTTCTATGACGTATTTTCCAGTGCTATGGGAGCTCGGACTATTAGTAGGTTAATTTTTGTCAATTGAACTTTTCTTTAATCAAGTTAAGTACTTCTTCAGTGCGTCATTACAATAGTGAAATGTCCTTTATTAGTAGCCACGCTTTGTTGCTGTATGTTTCGTTAAATCTGATTTCCAAACAGTCGCTCTGTTATGGGAAACCATAGAGAGAGTTGCTTATTAGCGTAAACGGTCTTATAATATCCTGAAGTTGAAAATCTAACTCGAATGGCAGCAAATGTTGGCAAAATTTTAGATAGAGAGAGTTGCTACTTAATGTAAACATCATTGCAGGAGCCTGAAGATGAAAATCTTACTCGAATGCCAGCAAATGTTGTCAAAATTTTGGATAGAGAAAGTTGCTTCTTAATGTAAACATCATTACAGCAGCCTGAAGATGAAAATCTTACTCGGATGCCAGCCAATGTTGGCAAAATTTTGGATAGAGAAAGTTGCTACTTAATGTAAACATCATTACAGCAGCCTGAAGATGAAAATCTAACTCGAATGCCAGCAAATGTTGAAATGTTGAGAAAGTTGCTACTTAAAGTAAGCATCATTACAGCAGCCTGAAGATGAAAATCTAACTCGAATGCCAGCAAATGTTGGCAAAATTTTAGATAGAGAGAGATGCTTCTTAATGTGAACATCGTTACAAGACCCTGAAGATGAAAATCCGACTCAAATGCTAGCAAATGTTGGCAAAATTTTAGATTGTTATAATATATTTTATTTTATAATAACAAATGAAACAGAATTTAATTTAGCTTTGCCATAGGAGACACTCCTCTAGGCAAGCAAGGTTACCTTCTGTTCTTAGCTCTTGAATTAGTGAAGTTTAGTCTTACCCAAAAACTCAGGAAATATATTACGACATTTCGATCAATACAAGTCCTGAAAAAATGTTGACGAGTGAAACTTTTCATTTTGAAAAACATACACCCTGTGTGATAAATTATGTAAATTTATCACTCACCACATAGAGAAGGCGAGTGCAAATGCTCATGGACCCCTTCAAAGGTTCCAACTTTACAGAACAAAAATATAATTTGTTTGGCAAAGTTTCTAGAGCGGACGCATGTACACAGGTACACACATACTTTACGTCATGTTTTAACGCTACCTACGAGTGCTTTTCGTGGTGGCATGTGCATTGTTTCCAAAGTGGGGCACGGGTAAGTGTCGCAACCAGATGGGTGGCAATTTAAAGTTTCTCCTCATCATATGGATGCAGACGGGAGCAGGCTTTTATTGTTTGTCGTGAATGAATAAAGTTTGTCGAATCATTTGAGAAAAAAAAGAGAAACGATTCCATTGATTTAAGACCATAATGCATAACTTTCTGCAATGATTGACAGTTAATATTTGACACCCATAAATCGAATTACCGCATCCAAATCATGTATCGTGCCAACAAAAATTGTTTTACCATTTAATGTGCGAAAAATATGGTTACTGCGTGACAAACGGTCTTAATTATTGCACAAGTCCACAAATTACCGACTTTCAACATCATCATTAATTACGTATTTCCGCCCGACACTATTTCCATTCAATAACTGCAAATGTTCCGGGTATTTTTCTTCGTTGTATTTTTTGCTCTTACACCCTGTTTGGTTATCACCTATCCACCAACCCTATACGCACGGTTTTCAGCCACCGAAGAGTGGTGATGATTTAAACTGATATTGGGGGAGGATATACGTTTTTTTCAAACTCTGCGTGCATTCCCTAGAAATATACATATTTTTTTTTTAAGTATGTGTGCTTATACTCGCAGTATAGGCAACAGTGCCGATGGGCGCCCACACATACTTGATAAAGCACTTGGTACCCCACTAAGGGCGATGAGTATAATTGAAGAGGCTTTGCACGAGTTGCACAAAAAGTATCACCATGACATGGTAGTTAATTGAAGCTAATGACAGCTTTTAGCCCTAGACAAGCCACCCACTGGTTTCCCACCATAACACACTCTCTCATGCGGTTTAGCTATCAATCGCAGTTGCGTTGACGCTTAGGCGCGCGATGACATAGCAGGACCTCGAAGAGATAAGCTGCCCCTGCTTTCACTGGCAGCTCAGCTTTCGTCAAAATTTAATTATTCTTTTATTTTTAAGGAAAAAATTAAAAAAATTATGCAAAGGACGAACTTTGCAAAACAAGGGAATATGCAAAATATCCTTACAGAATAAATGTACAAATTTAAGGCTTTAATTTAAGCATTTGTTAGCCGTGGAGAGGGAGTGTTGTTTTCAATTTTGTGATGTGATTACGTGTGCAATAATAATAATTGTTTTGTTGACCCAGGTTAAATTACATGCTGCGGTTGGAATTCATTGCAATATGAACACGCCGCGGGCAAACAATTTCGAGGATTTGGCGGGCTGCGGTATTATAGCTACCGATTTAAAATTGGTGTGAAAGGACCAACTGATTCTATAAAATAAATAGAATGCCTGGTATTCGATTTTGCAGTTCATGAATTTCAATATTATTTCAGAATAAGGGAAAAAGAATGAACTCATTGAAGCCTCGTACTAATATTAATTTATTTATGAGGTCCGATCTATAAAAAGATTATCGAGGTTTGGTATTGAACCTCTTAACTACATCGCGCCCACATAGAGTACAAGTATACGGGGGAAAATCAACACAAGTAAACCTGCAGTCAGGTTACAGCGTCCTGTAACATTTCCTAGGTTCTGCGAGCCACTTCAAATAGCTTACGCCTCGGTGGCGAACGTTGCAAGTTATAAGTCACCTAATTATCACAATTTATGTTTTAATCTGGTTCGAGGTGTACCCCAATAGCACACTTGCAAAGACTGATAGCTGCACCGACATAAGCATTAAAGTCGCTTATGCGTAGTTGCAGGGACCCAAAAGTTCATTTCTGCTACTCTGTCAAGAGGTAGAGCTAGAATAGTCTTCGGCAGAATGGTATCCTTAGAGTACTAGTCTCCACACTTTCACTTATAAATAAATAAATAGAGTGGCGCAACAGCTCGAGGTGAACAGGGCCAACTTCTCAACAATGTATGCTGTGTGTTAATTTCTTCACATACAAGGTGACCTACAAATTTTGGCCGAATCCGAACGGCACTTTAAGAAGTTTTTCAAGACAAATCATACTTTCGAAGGGCCTGTGTGTTAGACCCTCGCGGAGGTGGGGACCGTGAAAAAGAACAAGTTTTTTTTCCACGTGACGGTAGCAGAATTCGAACCCAGACCTCCGGCGTAGTAAGCGCACACTTCCACTTGCGGACGCACATTTTGTTCATAAATTCACCATATTCTTGACGTTTCCCATCTGCTTTTTATATTCCATTGGTGATTTTCCGCTGAATTCAATGGTTTGCTGTCATCTAACTGGAATGACAGTTGGGTGTGTTCGCTTAGTGAATTTAGCGGGAGTGTTCATTAAGTTAATCAATAAATGCATACAGCGACTCCTGCATGTCTTTTTACTGCTTGTCGCCACATTACAATGTTTCGATTGCAATTTCATACTAATTTCATACTATGTTTCTACAGGAAATAATACGAAGATTAGCGGTAGACGATTAATAATAGATCCAAGTAATTTCACCAGACAAATATAGGATTCATTTGGCATGATCACTCTTTCTCTGTCATTCTCTCCAAGTAGAGTGGCGATGTCATTTTCCAGAAGCGCAAAAAAGATTTCCGTTTTTAACATCCCAATAGAAATCGATCGTAATTTTGACTTATCTGTCATACGGTGACAGTCTAAAGCCGCGTTGTCACAAGGAACAGGAACAGAAACAGAAACAGAATTTCATACACTAGCAACGCAAAAAGCATTCAAAGCGAATTTAGGTTTCAGTTGCTAATGTATGGGTTTCTGTTTCTGTTCCTGTTTTACGTTGCTTGTGTTAACGCGGCTTTAGTGTCCTTTTTCGATTCTCAAACTGATAAAAAGGTGGTGAAAAGAGGTTGAAAAGTGATTCATGTAAAGGGTGAATGAGATTTATGAGGGGATTTGTTTTTAATCGCTTGCCGAGAGGATATAAATTTTTATGGTTAGTCGCGTAATTTGCATAGGATTTTATAAAGATTTATATTAATCGCAGATTATTTCCTGGTGGAAACATGACATTAAGAAGATATATGCATAAGATCAGTGTATACGAGTTTTTAAAAGCTGCCATTGCAGTGTAGTAAATAAAGGGACTATTTTCACGATTTTCGGGTTTAAAATTCATAAACGATTTTTTCATTAATTTTAATGTCGGTAAGTAGTGCTATAAGTTTTTTTTTGTAAAGCCGCGTTGTCACAAGGAACAGAAACAGAATTTCATTTATTAGCAACGCAAAAAGCATTCAGTGAATTTAGGTTTCAGTTGCTAATGTGGGATAATAATGGGATTCTGTTTCTGTTCCTGTTTTACGTTACTTGTAACACTGCGGCTTAAGTCTATCCTATATTTATTTTAGGTCAATTCGAAGCTAAGGTACTCAAATTTTTATCGAAACGCAGGGTGACAGAAAATTTTTTTATATCTTTTTGTTATTGTAAAAAATATCTGAAAAAAAAGACAAACGGGTTTTTGTTTTCAAATTTTTTACTTATTTTGGCTTGTTACTCAAGTGGTTTGTGCTTTCGTAAAATTAAGTTGATAAGATAGCAAGAACACATAAGTTATAGGCATTTTTTAGCACTAACATATTAGTCAACAAACTTAAATGCTTGTAATGTGGCGACAGGAAGTTAAAATACATACAGGAGTCGTAGAATGCACCCATCGATTAACTTTACGTACACACCCAACTGTCATTTCAGTTAGCTGACAAAAAACTGATATTCGAAGTTTGAATTTCGATATCGAAAATTTCCCCCCATAGAATTCTGCGGAAAAGTACCAATAGACAATTACCGGATTGAAAACATCGAAAGCACAGTGAATTTGTATAAATACACGGATGACAAGCTCGGACGTGACTGTAATATTTGAAATGTTGACTAGTGCAAATCGAAAGTAAAGTAAAAATACGTTCATTTTAAATAAAGTGTTGAACCTTAACAGTAGCGAAATTGAATTAAGTAAGATTAGAATTTAAAAAAAATTTGTTTGATAAATAAATGTATTTCTGGGTAATTATAAAAGTGAAATTGGGGTTTATTTGACGAACCCCAGACCAAAAAAAAATATGATGATTTTGAGCGTATCTAAAAAACCATAGAATCTTTCAGCCCCACTATATTTTCCTTTCGAACCCAAAAATTTTTTCGATTTTCCTAATGGTTTATATTACGGTTACCGAGATAGTTGAAGGAACAAGCGGTTTTAAGGTTTTACCTGCATTTGTGGAGGTCCGTCCAAAAATGGAAAATGGACCTCTTATGAAACCTCTTATTTTTTTTTTGAAAATATTGAAAAGTTTTTGAGAAATGAAGATTTAAAAGTGGATAACGTTTTTCAAAGTGGTTGCGGCCTTAACTTTTGAAACACTCAGTGCACAAAGCCGATATTCAACATGCGTATAACGCAACTCAAAATTTACGAAGTGCTGAAGTATTTTTGTTTAAAAGAAAGAGTTTCAATACTGCCGTTTTAATACTGCCGTTTTCGAAAAAAAAAAAACGCAAAAATCCACGAAAAAACGTGTTTTGAACACCGTTATATTTTTTTTTAATTTCCATTTACTCTACGCTAGCAATATTTACTCCCAATACTCTGGGCACAGGTCTTTTAGTTATCGGTCATAAACGCGAGCTTTTATTTTTTATTTGCTTTTTGCCGTTTCAGAAAATTTTAAATAAGTAAAGGCATTTTTGAAAGATTTTAATAATTTTAGAATTGCCTTTATACGTTTTATATACGAACCAAATTTCACTATACTCGGTAGGCATTACCTTTAAGATACCAGAATATTTTGAAAAATAATTTTTGAAATGAAAAATTACTTTTAAATTTAACACTTAAAAGAACAAATCAAAGTTAATCTTTGAGACAGTAGAAGTTCCGTTATTGACCAAAAAAAAATATTTCTCCAAATAAAAGACTAAAAATAACTTTGTTTCACAAAATTTTAATTTTATTCGTCTTCCTAATTGTCACAGCATTTCGAGCAAACAAGCTGCTCATCATCAGCTTAAAGTACAAATTGTGTTTAATATTTTATCTTTATACGATTATAAAATATAACCAAAGCGGACGTCGACGGTGCAAAGACGAAGTTAAAGCCAGTTTGTGAAGTTATAACTTATTGTCCAATAATGTAGCGATGGATACTTGAACTCGAAAGTTGCTTGATTCCAATTCATTCTTGGCAAGAAGCATTGTGGCGAATACAATCCAAACCATTTTTTTAAGGGAATAATTCGACAGGTCCAAATTTTTTTTTTTTTTCGTAGATAGGTGCAGTGCAGCCAGTTGATTTACCTTGACATAAGTAGCTATTGTTCTTATGCCCGGTATATTAATTTAAATGCATAGTTTGTAAGACAGTGAAATAATCATCGTAGACCCATAAGACCTTTTAGAAATATGATCGAGACCGACAGTTGAATCGATTAAGCCATGTCCGTCCGTCCGTCTGTATGTGTGAAGGTTTTAGGTCTTCAAAATCAAGCTAGAGAGCTGAAACTTTGTATATGGCTTGGTTCTTTTGTTGCACTGACAAAGTGTGAAAATTGGCTTAATCCGTCAACGGCCACTACTGGCTTGAATGTGAAACAACCTCCATTTCACAATTTCTTTCAAAATGCCGTTTGGTCAAGTTAGACAAGGCACAGGAACTTAAATTTTGGTACTGAGCCATATTGACCCAAGACCTTTAATTAGGCAATAATTGGACCGCCCACAATATCGACCAGGTCAACTTTTAATATTTTAGATCTTTCAAAACCCGATTTTCGGGAAAATTGGCTCCGAATCAAAAAAAAATTCTATGGAAAAAATATTAAGGATATATATTTACTAAGTTTGCTTCATACAAAGTTTTGAGCTCGGCCCACTTTTAAGGGGCGTTTTTAGGAAAAAACTGTTTTTTTTCTGAAATAAATTTCGCTTTTACCGTATTTTCTTATGATTCTAACGAAATCACAATTAATTTATTTTAATTTTTGGCCATGCTTAATTTTGGGGGCGTGGCCTATACAAATAATTTACGAATTCAGGCCAAGAAACTTTAAGATTTGGTGTAACACGGTATATAGGGTCGGGTATATAGAAGTTTCTATACTATTCAGTCTACGATGGGGGGGTCATCTAGAGCGGATGGACACCAACGCCCCGGCCCGGAAAATCTTCGAATCCACACCGCAGGGACGGCGCGGTAGAGGAGCACCGAGACTCAGGTGGCGCACGCAAGTGGAAGGGGACCTCAGCAGACTAAACTGGAGACGGCTAGCTAGAGACAGAGCTGGCTGGCGAAGCTTGTTGGCTGAGGCCCAGGTCCACCCCGGACTGTAGCGCCACCTTAAGTAAGTAAGTAAGAGTTTGCTTCATACGAAGTTTTGAGCTCCGCCCACCTGAAAGGGACGTTTTTAGGAAAAAACTGTTTTTTTTTTCTGAAATAATTTTTGCTTTTACCGCATTTTCTCATGATTCTAACGAAATGACAATTAATTGTTTTAATTTATAGCCCATGCTCACTTTTGGGGGCGTGGCCTATACAAATAATTAATGAATTCAGGCCAAGAAACTTTAAGATTTGGTGTTACACGGTATTTAGGGTCGGGTATATAGAAGTTTATCACAGACGAACTCTTGCACTTACTCACTTGTTTTTTATCACAAGCCGAAGCAGTTAGAGGAAATACGGACTTTCCTAAGCAACACAATTTCTGCTGGCCCAATGACCATGAAAAGTCTGGTAAAAACACGCGACAGTGTTATGCATTTACTGTGAAAAGAAAGTACTCTATTAAAATATTTGGAATTCGCTTCTTGAAAGTACCTGGGCGAAAGGACACCGAGCAGGAAAGTCGTGATTTTAAGGCAGGCGCTTGCATTAAGCTCTGGATTTAACGACAGCTGCCGATTTCGGTTAACCTCAATACTTTCCATGCCGTCTTGCAGATAACTATTAACACCATAAGAGAACATAATATCGACAGAATTACTTTGCTACGTGCTAAGGATCAACTAGATCAAATGGATATTGTAGCAGCGTTAAAGAATTGAGAATATTTATTTATTGCCACATGAGTTTCGGTTAAGGATCAACTTCTTTCCCTTTGTATTTAAGAAAACAAAACTGTCATCTTACCAGGGGTCGTCAAGGGGCCTTTAGCTTGTTGCAGCTATCTCTTGGTAAAAATAAAAACCAAAAACAATCTACATGCAAAGAACTGCAGTTCCCCTTGTCTACTTAAGCTGAAATTACCTTTTTAACTGATAATTGACTGTATGAATTCTTGGCAAGTACCCAAGCTTTTCTCCTATTTAAACCGAACATTTAAAATAAAAGATGGTTCTTAAGGGTAAATCTGTAGTTGTTCAGTCTTATACTTTAACAGAGAAAGTAAAAATTTATAAGTCTGCTCTTGCAAAAAGCGGTTGAAATCTCAAAATACTTGAATGGATAGAACATTTTTTGTCCACGCTTTGTGAGAACTTTCGCAGATCATATGCATTGCCTTGAAGTCCTTATGTATAGGTACACCAACATTTTAATCCCGCTTTGCAATAGCTTCACTCTGCAAGAACATCATGTCATGTCAGTAGAAACTCAAACTCCACGGCTTGATTTGTGTAAATTTGAAATTTTAATACCTGTTATACATGTATATGTTACTAAAAGCTTCCTTCTGCCCTTGCTAAATAGCAAAAAAGAATACACAATAAACAACAACAACAAAAGACCCTAAACATCCTTTCTGACTTTGAAATGATGAATAAAAAAAATATTCTTTCAGCATCCTATACACGCCTATGCTACATGATCCTTGACAAGGTCTGCTCCACTCTCACTCACGCACATTCAGTCAGACTTAGTATAAAATGTCATTCATAGCCGAGTATACACAACACACCCCCTTGGCGGATCACAAACGTCCACCGTCCCCTCTAATTAAGTACAAATGACTGGGTTTAATATCAGGGATGACGTTTCGTAAAATGAAATGACATGAAAGGAGTAAACGAAACCCTGTTCCGTGCCTAGAACAAAAGAAGCCAACAACAAAAACAGCGACAAAACGTGAAAGTTTAAGGACAGCTAAATAATTTTTACATTGTGTACCTACCTTCGTTATCATTCGGCATGTCTAATTCGTCCTGTTTTGCCTCTCCTATCGTACCGTACCCCCTGTCCTGTTCCCTCTCTTACTTTTTTATTGTCATTATCATAAAAAAAAGGGACGACCTAATAAAATTAGTAAGGTAATTTCAGGAGTAGACCTTCTGCTTTGTTTGATGGCGACCCTTGAACCAAGACATGGACGGACGGAGTGCACTTGAGGTGAGTTTTGTGGTCACAGGAAAAGGATTTATTTGAACTATTCCAAAATTTCTGTGCAAAGTTGCCAATGATAAGGGAGTTTGTACATCGTTTGTATTGGAAACTATTCTAATGTTTTCCGTAGAGCATCCCTTATCTTTAGAAGAGGCCTCAGATAAACGGTAGTCAGATTTAATCATTTCTGGTGAAATATATCTTGTAGATACTGTTCTTTAACAAACTGAAGTTTTTCGTAAGCTTTGTGTGACGCAACGAACTTATTTTTAAGACTGGGGTTATTTTTCGACAAAGTTTGTCGAAAGTTTGTTTTTATGTGCAATTGCTGAAGGGATATTCATGTTTGGAGTCCTTTATAATTGCTCAAATTTAAATGATTTCTGTGTGGATTTTGTTAAGGATGAAAGGTCGTTTTTGATGGCGAACGAGCAGACTTCGTATCTGCCTTTATAGGGTGCAAAACTCGTTCGATGACTCGAGTTTTTAAAGAATTGTTTTTTGCTATTAATCGACCAAACTAAATGGTTAATCGTTTATCTTTAACCAAAGTAGAACTTTTGGTTTTGGGGGGACATATCAATCAACTAACGAGAACCATTCTACTTTTGAACTCCAGGAAACATCGCTATACATTTTTTTGCTCATACATTTTTTTTTTTTTTTTTTTGAGAAAGTTGTTTTATAGTGGTGAAAAAAAGTTGCAAAAGTGGTGAAATGAGAATAGGGCTACAGTTCGTTTTTATGAGAGATGTATTTACCTTCTTTTTAACAAGGTAGGGGCTCGGTATACCAAAAATTTTAGAGTTCATATAAAAAGAAAACTAACGAAATCACCGACCTATGATGAAAATAAATTGATAAAATTGTCTTTTAATTTCATTCTTTTCGTAAATAATAAAAAGTAAAGTATAGTAAAGTAAAGTATAATAAAAAGCTTCCCACGCAAAAAAAAAAAACCTTGCAAATGGAACGTTAAAGTTGTTCCCTTATTATTTAGCAAAAAGACAATTTTTTTAGAGCAAAAACCTGGTCAGTTCTGTCTTAGTCAAGCGAAAGCCTTTTACCTTTTATTATTTGTCTAAAAATTACTCGATCACAGTAGCAACGCACTAAAAAATCTCCAAATTGAGGACAGATGAACGAAAAATTATTATAGCAGTTAAAATAAGGACCTGACAAAGCCGACTTTTTTATTCATCTTAGTTACTTGCCTCAAGTGGCTCCACAGTTTAGGCCCAGGGTGGACCTGAGTCTCAACCAACAAACTTTGCCATCCAGCTCTGTTTCTCAGCTAGCTGGCAGACGAGGTCCCCTTAAACTTTCGTGCTTCACCACTTTTTTTCTGGATGTTTCTACTATCCGATGGAGCACTTAGACACAACTACTAGTGCATTGTACTGCCATGCAGGCACCTTACCTTAATGTATTTAGTTTTCCCCTCTTTCAAAAAAATACGAAAAGGAGAGCTTAGGTGTTCAGCACTCACCACGACAGCCCTAAAGATCTTATGCGAACATAAGAAGTCTTCCGCTGTATCGTCATCCTTTCCATAGGCAGGACAGGTTGTGGTTTCAGTCGAGCCTAACACATCAAGAATAAGTCTGCAGCAGATTTTACTGAGCGATAGAATGGTAGACGCTGACCCCTTGCAGATGTCTGGACGGCCGGACGTTGCTGTTTAGTCTATCTGCACCCATCACAGTCACGTCAATGCACCCTGTGTTCACGAAAAACACAGGTATAAATGGGACGTGAAAACAAATATACAGGCAGACCCAGCGCAGGATCGGATCTCGAGAAAACCTCTTCTGAAACTTGCATTGCAAGCTCATCAGGAATCTCATTTTCCTTTAACCCCAGTACAACCTGGAACCCAAACAAGATTCACTGTATTTAGCCTTCCAACTAAGTAAACTAAACTAAAACTTGACTTTAAACATTATTTCGGACGAGATAATATGGTTGCGAAGCGTTTTAGGGAAGTTTGGCGTTGGGTGGCTGCAGGGCAGGGGCACACTTAGGCCAAGAGAGGTGATGCCACTTATAGGACCGGAGTTATCAGCTCGAGGACCTAAATGACAACTACCCATTTGGGTGGGAGGGGTCTAGGCCGCTAGTGACGGTGTAAACGTGCACCGAAGGTCACCAATCAATTATTGATTGGTTAAAAACTTACCCGAGGGTAATGGGGGCTGGGAGGTAACCGTTACATTGTGAACCATTGCCAGTAGGAATGAGCGGCGCCAGTGAGATACTTCCTGAAGAAAAAAAAAATGCAAAAGACGGTAAAAAATAAAACACATAGGCATACGGATTCTCCGCTTGGAAAATAGACGCATAACAACCTTAGTAGGGGTAGTAGAGTCCAATGTTTCCGCCTTCCACAAAGACTCCAACACAAGACGTCCAGTTTTGGCTTAAAAGCCACCTCTCCTTAAGGGAAAGATGGTTCTCAGTATATAAGGTCTATTTTATCAGATTTAACGGTGGAGTGGACAGGACTTGGTACGCGCAGATACACCAGATACACAAGTGAGGTATGGCAAGTGGCAAGCACAAAGGGGTCAATGTATTTATGATCGGACTATCCCACAGGGATATCCGAGTACTCAGGGAAATACATACGAGGCACTGCACTGTGAGTCTACGCGCAGAGCGGCTAGGCATACTAGGCATACTAGGCAGCCCGAAACAGCATTAGGCGTAGTACCCTCGGCAGTTTTTTCTTCAATAAGCTCGAAGATCTTAGTAATCTTGATATAAAGGACCTCCTGAGATCTGTACAAAAATCCGGATAGGTCCAAGAGGGCGGCACTCTGAGCTTTCAGCAGCGGTCTGTTTCTGTTTTCGTTACAGGTGTTAAGAAAGTTCCCAAATGGGCACACCGAACCTAACTGCTGGTCTAACTGAACCGTGACTATTGCCACAAGGGTATCCATCAACCTTACCTAACCTAACATAACCCAATTTCTTCTTGACTATTGTCACAAGGGCATCAATCAACCTTATCTAACCTAACCTAACCTCCTCTTACAGCCACTGCCACCAAACGGTCCAATGGCCCTGTCCCTACTAGCAACAATCCCATTGTTGGGCAGCGGCATTATTTATAATGACCCGTAATCTCAGGGTCGTGGATTCGAGATCGTGGCATATGCCACCTGGACCTGCATATTTGTGTATGTTGAGACCAGGAAGGGCTATAGCCAGTTTTCGAGTGCCAAAGTGGATTTGTCATATAATAGATTCAATGCGCTCAAATTACAGGAGAATTATAGGCATACTGCTGTGCAATTTAAGCTGCAAGCAGATAAGCCTTGCCTAAAGAACCCATATTGCCATATGCCATTACAAACGAGTGTTGGGATGGAAGCTTTGGCACAATTTATATATTTCTGACGAACGACTAAGACTTTTGACATCTTTAAGACACTGACGTCATTTTAATCATATCGGGCTCGTCCTTTATTTATCTGGGTCTCTTTACAGCTCGAGTCATGCCATGAATGCTCTTTTTTTCGTTTAAAATAAAATATTTCATGCGGAAAAGTTTATCCCTGTGACAGCGCCGGCCCGTTACTATCAAGGAAACGTAGAGACCAATTGAAGATGTTTGGGTTTATCGTTTGGAATATCGTTAAGGTTGACCTGGTTGTCCTTTTCGCCCTGCCAAAGCCAGACTATTCTAATCGAAGCTGAAACTTTAAGTGAGTGATAGCCGCACGATTAACCAGCAGCCCTTACTATTGGTTAGGTGACTCTAGATTGTGGCCATATGGTATAGACAGTCTGTTTCTCTGGATTACTAACTTACTTAAGGTGGTGCAACAGTCCATAATGGACCTGCCTCAACCAGCTTTGCCAGCTTTGCCAGCTTTACCAACTGTTTTTAGCAGCTGTCTCCAATTTTGTATGAGAAGTTGGCTGAGGTTGAGATCGCCTTCTATACCTGCCGTCAATCCGAGTGGATTCAAGGATTATACTAGACGGAGCGTTACTGTTCATGAGACAGCCAGACAGGGCAGCCGTGTTATAAAGTTGCCACATCTCCTACTCCCCTACTCTTTATCTAAAGAATAGACCAAAAATCACACGAAGGATTTTTCTCTCGAATCAGCCTAGAAAGCATCCTCCTCTTCTTTGACAAGGTCCATACACCGCGAACCGTAGGGCTGTTGCCGTTGTCTAAATTTACATAAAGTGGAGTCAGGGTTGGCAGCAAATCTGGTACTTTTTCGGGATTCCTTCTGCCTAAAGTTGGTCCCCACAAGGGTTTTTCACATATCCCGTAGTATTGAACACTATCAAAGTTTTATATTCTCAGATAACCAAATTGTTTCTATGCAATCTCACCGAGTTAATATGAAGACAGAGGGGCATTCTTTCTTCGAAATAGGGTAGAAACAAAAACTACTCTTAACCGTTTTTCGACAGCCTTAATACGTTTCCAGAAAGAAACCCGAACGAAACCATCGACAGATATTAACCTAATTGAGTTTGATTGGCTTGCTTACAACAGTGCGCCACCAGAGCCGGCAACCACTTTGATTGCTCTAATTGAAATTATATTTCAGCTGTCAAACTTTGATTAGGATTTGACAGACAGTGTAGAGGTACTATTTTTATAAAATTCTGAAAGCACAACACTTTCTCAATTACAAAACTGACAGATTGATTGCAATAGCAATCAAATGTGTAATTTAAAAACAGCTTACAAGTTGTTACTTACCTTTCTGCGTCCACAACAAAGCATCCTTCGCGCACGCGAATGTCCAGTAGCTGCTTTCAATCGAGTAAACTTCTTCTTCCACTGCATTTAGTAGTGGGTGGCGCGCGTAACTCTAAGCGATTGCCCTTCCTCGCAAGCCGCGGGGCTCCGGTGCCCGTTCAATAGAGGTTCTTATCTGGCCTTGCGAATGCATTCAGACATTTTGTCCTGCCTTCGACAGTGCGACTTGTGATGGCTGACTTTTAGGAGCCTTTCTATGCAGTTCGGACATTGATCGATTGATGATGTAAGGATGTGAGTGCGGTGATTTACGGTCGAGTTCGTTTGATTTCGATTCTATACGCGTTTCTTAGTATAAAGTTGAGGCATTTATAAAGGATATTCCGATGACATGACGCTGAGCAGAGGGCCTGCAATGATAGAAATAAGGAACAGAGTTAAAATTTGTAGCGAGTATTATAAGCTTAGTACATTCTACATTTTTAAGGACAAGAAGTAGGCTCTCAGAAGAAGGCTCTCAGAAGAAGGCTCTCAGCAGATCGTTGACCTATCATATCCTACAAGCAAAACCCATAGACCCTAAGGACGAATGAGATATCTTCCCACTTCAAGTCTCGCTGAGTGGGTAATTAAACGATATTCCTGCGATGTATCGGCGACATTGAAAGGCGAAAGGACCAGCCTTATCCACTTGACAGGAGACGATGAGAGCACGATTAGAAGATGACGCGACTGCCGCCACCCTACACTGATGAGATGCGATGAGCGATGATGTTCACAGCAATGTCTAAGTGCTGAGATTGAAATAGCTTGTGTCGTTGACGTATGTCATTGTCAGAAAAAAAAATCAGCGAGAGAAAAAAGCTAAAACAAAATAAACTCATATAAAAATGCTTAATACAATGTGTGCAGCCTCGTCCTTGTGCTCAAGTTATTCGTATCTATCGCAGACATGAGACATGTATTGATTACACCCCTTAAGCATGGAACTATGCATGCGGTCGGGTTAAGAAGTTGAAAGAGATTAATGTAATATTCGCCAGGTTACACGTCATGTTTGAAAATAGCACACAATGTCACTACCATGGAACGACAAGATAACATAGTCAGGCCATAATATATAGTTGACATATACATATCATTATTTGTCATTGATCCTGACGAGAGCTTGAGTGAGCGTATACCAATTGAACAGGGGGTCTGGGTTAAGCTGAAAAAAAGAAAAACACAAGCAAAACTTAATATGCATACGGTGACGTTAATAGAACAAAACAATGTGCTGATGGTCACGTTCCTTACGTAAATGACATCTTAGAGAATTCCAGTGACAAGGAGTGACAGTAAAGCCTTAATATATTTTTCCCAAGTTCGCCTGTTATTGTATGGGAAACCATCAGAGATGTTATATGTCATATCTGCCGGGATATGAAACAATATGATTTGCAGATCAAGTTTTGAAGGACAGCGAATGTAAGACGGCGCTCACGTTATATCCTGATTACTTTACAGAAAATATTTTAAATACATGTTGAATTTCAAGGAGACAATATCAGAACCCGCGATTGTCCTATTTAAACAAAAAACAAGGTTCTCGACGCAATGATAGTTTTCTACTGGAGGAGAAATTTCGATATCGAATGTCAGTTTGCTGTCAGCTGACTTGAATGACCGTTCAATGAGTGCTCAGTGAGTAATTCAATGGGTGCGTTTAGTCTGTTCTCGTTTTAAGGTGGGAACACAATGCCTCCACCGAAAATCGTTTTCCCGAATGATCACATCATCATTGCTTCCGTGATTACGATCTAGGCGATCCACATGGAAAATTTTCATTTTCGCTCTAGGTCCTCGTTGGATTCGGAAGACGCCATCAGTCTTCTGCAGCTTGGGTGATTTCTACGATGTGAGAAATGGGCTTATGAGTATGTTGTGTATATAAGGCTTGAAACCACGAAACTTTAACTAAAATATCATTCGATAAGCCACCTTGATAGCACTCCTAATATAAGTCTTATTGAGCAGGCATCATTCTCTGTGAGATTTTGGCGAGTCATCGATAAAAACATGAGCATGAAAGAGCATTTAAAAAATGTTGCGTGGCCAATGATTGAAATCATATACTTGGTCACGTAAATTATTGAAATTTATGTTGTTTCCTTCAAGAGTTTTGAGTAGAAAATTCGCCAGTCCCTCGTCCGATTGCTTCTTTATCGACGGGATAATTCTTGAAGACAACAACATAAAGTTCATCAATTTACGTGGCTAAGATGAAAAAAAAAAACAAAGATATTCAAGCCAGGGTCCTCGGAATAAAGCCTCTCTAAAGCAGATCCTCATCAAGAGCATGCATCACGCTTTTACGTGTAATTCAACCTGTTTACGTTATCAAGTGTCAGCATCAACCAAAGACCGACAAAAAATTATGTACAACTCGTTGGGGAGGCAGATAAAGAAAGTTCTTGAGAACTGAAGAGTTGGAAACGGGTGACGTTTTTCAAAGTGTTTGAGGCCATAACTTTTGAAACGCTTGGTGCACAAAGCCAATATTGAAGACACTTATAAAGCATCACAAAATAAACCAAGTGCTTAGGTGATATTTTTCAGAAAAAAATTTATTACTGCCGTTTCAACACTTTTTCGGAAAAAAAATCGCAAAAATGCATGGAAAAACCTGTGACGTTCCCCCTTATCTCCGGTGATGTTTGGACAAATCATATTGATAAAAAATCATGTGTATAAGAAATTATACAAAATTTTAAGGGAATTCATAGCGAATATTAAATTTTCAAAATCTTTTAAAATGAAGATTAAGATTAACTCAAAAACACAAAAGCATTTTCACAAACTTTTTTTTTAATTTTCTAGTATCGAGGAGATCTTTATTGGTTAAAGTTAAAGTAAACGAAGGAAAGCAAGCTGCGTTAAAAAAATTTTAACCAAAGTTTTTCGAAACCTCTTTAAAACACAAAATTAATAAAAAGGTGCTTGTTTTACCGTTTTCGTAAAATTCGTTGTCCATAGAATTTAAAAAAGACATCCAATGCTAGCAAGCACAGACAGTTGCGCTTTTGGTAAAAAGTCTTACGGGGACTTAAAAAAACCCAAAATAGTTGTTTTATGGATTTGAGATTTAAAAAAGGAATAAAAAAGGTTAAAAGAAGGTCAAAAGATGTTCCCCCCTCCCTCTCTAGCTCCTAAGCAGTATAAAGCAAAACTTTGAAAAAAATAACAGGCTTCTGAGATTTTATGTAAAGCTGCGAACTTCGAATATTCGAATACTTCTGGGGCTGCTGGTCACCAATTGGGCGCCTCCCAGGCTGGCGATAGAGGAATGCTCACCAGATATCGTTGGTAAAATATCCGGAGTGGACCAAAACCAGCAACAAATGAAAAGTCCAGAAGCGTCTATCTCAAAATTAGCGGCTTCCTGGTCGACGTCTGTTACTCAGGTTAGGGTCGGCCGAATACAAAGCACCTTTTTCTCTTTCAACAGTTAGATCCATGCCAGATGCCAGTTATTCTATTGCTTTCCTCCGTAAAGGCGTAACACTTGCGGGTGTCAGGTTTGGTGTTTCTGTGCAGGGGTTTCATGTTTGGCTCATCAGCGTTTGTGGTGAATCTAGAATTAATTTCTTCTTCTATATTTTCTATTCCCAAATTATTTCCGCTCGCGATGTGCTACGCATTTTAAGGGTAGTCATAACCCCTTGATTACGAGCATATTACAAAAAAAAAAAAAAATACTCAAAAATGTAAAAACATTTTCGAAAACGATTTCTTAAAGGTTGCTAGTCTGTCAACGGTAATTACGATCATATTTAAATTTGGATGAAATGTGAAGCGTTTCTAATTTTGACATCAAAGGTATAGCTATCTGCACCGATAGATCGAAAACAGAACTAAACAGGTTCAGGAGTCTTCTCGGAAACACTGCAAATGACTGGAAAAACAGACAATTCAATCTATGGACCTTCCAGCAACGAAAATCACCATATGTGTTGAGCACTTAAAGCCCTGGACTCCAACCTCGTATACTCCAAGTGTGTCAAGGACTGCCTCATGGCATTAAAGGAAATAAGCCTCCATACAGTTCTACTTTGCTGGGTTCCTGGGCACGTTGGCGTGGCCGGAAATGAAATGGCTGACGAACTGGCCAGGAAAGGTTCTGATATGGGCATAACGATGGCTGATAGACGGGAAAAACACTTTCTCTGCCACTCTCCAGCTCTACAAAAACGACGACTAACCTTTTTAGGAGTCAGCTTCTTTAATAGACTGGACGACGCGGCAGGAATATCACTACTTAAACTAAAAAGATTTATTAAAAGATCAGGCTGGTTCAGTTAGCAAGACATATGTCTAACCATGTTTGTCTACCTTACAAGGGTAATCACAATGGGCCAATCTAGCCACCGAGTGAACTTGCGCTAAATGCAAACAAACCTTCCAACCTAACCTTACCTATGAAACGTTTACAACGCAAGTTAACGGCATTTAAAAAGTTTCAAAATTGCCGTTTCCAACCTCAAGTTTTTAAACCTATTTAGACAAACGAAATAGAAAACAATATGTTTTACCGTTTTTTCAGAATTTAAGAAAAGTGGCTAACGGAAAGCAGCTGGTTGTTAAATTTAAAAAAAAACTTAACGGCAATTGATAAAATATCTTAATTTCTATTTAATGGATTTAAGATTTAAGAAATTGTAAAAAAGGCCAAGGAAATAGTATATCCTTCTTTCCTCTCGATGAGCTTTACAGAAATAAAAAAAGTGCCTTCCCTATAAAATTTCTATATGAAAAAAAACCTCCTTTATCGCTTAAACTAACTTTATCGTCTCTCAGGTGATGCGACGCGTACTGCCATATTTTAACAGCGCAAACCGAAATTGGAGTAAAAATCCACTATCCACGACGCACGTCCCATAGTGCGTCCCAATTAATTTGCAAAGAGCTGCAGGCCGATGTGAGTGGAAAAAGTACAGTTAAAGTACAGTATTCATCTTCTACTGACTCCTGAGCCTCGATCAGTCAGCTTTTTTGACAATTTTAGTGTTGTTTCTGACTCAAGACTCGCAGTTACGATTTCATTTGGATGTATCATAAGCAATTGGTTTGTAGTAACAGTTACAACACAGTGCGTGACCAGGTTGACACCGATTAGTCAGATCAGTCCCCCCTTTTCCTACAACACCCGACCACCTAAGGAAAAATACCAATGCAAAATAGCCAAAAGGGGCGTTTCGAAAACTTGGTACCCACATTTAAAACAGCGGAGAGCTACCTCTGGGGGCGGCAGCTGTTTTCGAATCTTTGAATTGTGAACATCTTTGAATTGTAAATAGAGTGTTAAATTCTAAGTATGCAGTGAGGTTCAATTACTGAATTTTGAAACTTTAGTTTTTTGATTAAGTTAATTGGAATTGGTAAAGACGGAATTGGAATAGGTCGGAGAGTGGAGGAGGAGATGTAAAATCGAACTGTACGGGGCTGTACGTACAGCGACACCGACCTAGCCAGAAGAGTCAAGATACAAGGACTGCCAAGGGTGCGTCATCTAGTGCGGATGGACACCAACGCCCTGGCCCGGAAAATTTTCGAGATCACTCCTCAGTAGAAGGGGACCTCAGCCAACTTTGCGTGCAAAATATGAAGACGGCTAGCTGGCGAAGCTTGCTGGGTGAGGTCCAGGTCCAACCCGCACTACAAAACCACATTAACAAAGTAATGGGATAATACCTACCTGATTGCAGAGAATGGATAAGTCTACCGTGATTCAGGTATAGATCCTCCATGGGTCGGGAGCCTTAATTTGCCCACTAGCGGCGAAAATTTTGATATTGAATTTGACATGAAATCTGCATATTTTTTCTCGCCTTAAGGTGGGAAATACAAATCTAAAAATCATCTCTTTTTCAAATGTTAACTCTTGGTACAAGAGTCCACGGTCGTAAAATGTTTAATTATCTCCAAGCAAGATCTTAGCTGCTTAATAAAATTACGGCAGAACAAGAAGACAATTCGATTTGCTTTTAACAACATTACTTTCCATTTTTAAAAATCGTTTTGTTTCATAATTTAAATATCGGCACACATCATGGCTCACGGATAGAAAATTATACACACAAAGTGCGGTTTCCTTTGAAAGCACCCCCCGCCAATAGTTTCACTCTTCCGTAAATAAATTTTCCCTTCAAGGGCCCACCTACCGTTTTTCAAAAATATCCAACAGGATCTTACAACCGGCCCACCTCTGACTTCATATATCGAACAAGCACACCCCATCCTTCCAAAGGGATACACACACGACTATCGTCTCTATTAAGCTAAATGAATTATTCCCTTATAGAAATACACCAGCCCTCCATTCCACCGAGTACGCACTCTGATGCCTATTTACATTTTGCCTTCGATTCCAAAGGGCTAGGAGCTATTTTTGGCCTCCTGCCCACCCCCGGCAGAGTGAAGTGTATCGGAAAGTCAAAAACTAAATATTTTATAATCCAATAACATATCATTTACCGGTGTACAAACTTTTATAACACAAACACAACACTATATCGAACGGGTGCCGCCGGCCGTCCTTTCCTGGAACCCATAAATTCTGCCACAACTAGGAGGCAGACTGCTGCTTTAATAATTTAATTTGCCCCAATAGGCTACAGTAGGCTACACAACCGGAATGGAAAACCTACACTGAAAACGAGATTTTATCAGATTCGAAATCAACACGCCATGAGAAATGATTTATTAGCGCGCGGTTTCCAAAAAAAAGAAATCCTCCAGATCCCCACGAAAAGGGTCAAATGGGCACTCAACGGGATCTATAACCCCGGAATTGGCTTCTGACCGACCATAACCTATCCCAAGACGTTTCGCATTTGAATAATTGCAAAAAGCATTGTGAGCCTAGGCCGAAGGATGGCTAAAAGGGTGCATCACAGCCTACTATTATAAGCGGAAAGGATACAAAAAAAAAACCGACAAAAAAACCCTGCCGTATACATTCCAATTAAAGAGCGGATCAGCCTTCAGCCCCAAAGTGCTAACGAAATCGGCTGTAGACAAAATTGAAGAACCAAAAAACGGTAAACAAACAACCACATCCCAATGGTGCGGGACACACAACAAAAATGGAAAAGCCTGCAACTATTTATCCTTGATTGCGAGCTCCATTGTTTGATACGTCCCAATTCGGCCCTATATCCAACCCCCCTGATGCATGCTGCATAGCATAGGCATTTGGCACAATTCTCAACCGCTTTGCGTTTTCCATGTCACACACGACATTCCCCGCTGCTTTTTTTGCGCTCCTTTTCACTGGTGTATTTCTTGTGATTTATAATTTGCTTTAGCAATTGCAAAATAAAGTGAAGCGGGGACGTGCACCACAAGACAATATCACGGAATGATAAATACCACTGCTGCCAGGGTGAACAGGGTTAACAGAGGATAATCTTCAATTTAGCCTAAAAACAAGAAATCACCCAGTGCCAGCAGCACCGAGGCGAGGAAGACATTCACTTTGTCGGAGTTACAATTTGTAATGTCTCCATCTCGGTTTGGTGGTGTGTGTGTGTGTGTGTGTCTCTGTGTGCATCCTTTCAACACAGCAAGGGTGATTAATGATACGGGGTATGTGGAGCACGAAAGATGAAATAAATAAAAAAAAGAAACAGAAACCTCCATAAACTCTTTTTTACTTTGCCTCGATTTGAACTAATGGCAGTGACATGACGACATGTGGAAAACAATGTGACCGACCACCACACACCAGCGGCAAAGGGCATGAGCAGGACTGAAAATGGGCCGACCACCCTTATGATGGCACCCTTAACCTCACCAAAAGGAAAAACAAAGGGAAATTTCTGCCAACCCTTTACCTTTACTTGTAAGGAGAGAAGGTATAGCACTGCTCCTTTTGCTAGAAACGAGGGAAATTTTTTAAGTGCAAGTTGGTGTTCGAAATAGGAATTATAGACTTAAGGTATCTTGCAATTGCGCGTTCTGCTTCATGATGTGTGTGAAGGGTGCAACGGAATTTTTCTCTTCGCGACTTAAAAATTGAAGAAAGTGCTGTATCGGACTGGAACATAATACGCGGGCGAAAATAAAAATCCGTGATGCCAATGTGACGCGATTGGATTGTTTTTCATGCTATCAACCGTACTTGGAGCTTTGAGGTTTATTCCAGCTTTTAAACGATGCATGAATAACTGACAAATTTTGACAAAATGCAAGAGAGGTATACTGGGTCACATTGGAACAGTTTGTAGAAAGCTGAGATATGTACAGAAAAACCTTTGCCACTGCTTATGAAAGAACTTTACCTCTTTCAGGGTAGGTACGTCCAGGATCGCGGGTTCTAAGTGAGTCACCTTCCCTTGATAGCGGTTAAGGAATATGAGACGACGCATATGAGAAATACTCGGGAGGGACCAATTGGTAAAAAGACTAGCAGTTTCTTTGCTGGCGCGGTCGGTTTGTTGGATCTAAACTTAAAAAAAAAGTCTAAAAGGGACAGTATTTATTTTTAACTTTAAACCTTTTTCGAAAACTAGAAAAAGGTACTCAAGCGATAACGAAAGACAACATATCGTACGAGCAGATGAAGATCTTGCTCTGCTCTTTGATTCACTTGGGTCAAACTTTATCATCGGCGGGGACTTTAACGCGAAAAATACTTTTTGGGGCTCACGGTGCAATTCAACAAGAGGCAGAGCCCTCTTTAAAGCAAGTACAAAACGCGGCGTGATCTTCTTATCGACGGGAAAGCCAACATATTGGCCAACCGACAGAAATAAAATACCTGATCTCGTCGACTTCTTTATCGCCAAGGGGGTACCTCGTTACCTTACGAACGTAGAAGAACGCTTTGATCTCTGTTCAGATCACTCGGCAGTTCTTTTGAAAATCGGCGGAAGCCTAGCGAAAAAGAATAGAGCGCCTAGATTAACTAACAACAACACCGACTGGGACGGCTTTAGAAAATACTGCAAAGAAAACATAGCTTTAAATGTACCGCTCAAAACGCCACTTGAAATAGAAGACGAATTAGACAAACTCGTGAGAGTTATTCAGAGCGCTGCGTGGAATAACACTTCTTTTCGGAGGTCCGAATTATCGAACAGCGGAACAATATATCCGCGAGAAATAGAAGAGCTAATATGCGAAAAGAGGAGAGCGCGCAAGAGATGGCAACGTTCGCGAGCACCCCCGGATAAGACAATCTTGAACCACCTTTCTAACAAACTGAAGCACGAACTTCAAGATTTTAAAAGTCGCGAGACTACTGCTTACCTCGAAAGCTTGACTGCCGATAAAGGTTCGAACTACTCTCTTTGGAAAGCAGTCAAGTCCGTTAAGAAGCCTATAGCACACTCTGCGCCATTAAGAAAAGCCAACAGCGAATGGGCAAGAGAAGACAAAGAAAAAGCGGATTTATTTGCAGATTACCTAGAAGAAACATTCAAACCGTTTGACGGGGAACCGTTGGTCGAGGAGCTCAATCCTTATGCGGTACAAGATAATTATAGAATAAAAACCGTGTCATTGGCTGAACTTCGTCAAACGATAAATAATCTGAAAAACAACAAAGCCCCTGGCTACGACTTAATTACTAGCGAAATTCTAAAGGAGCTACCGAAAAAAGCTTTGGTCAAGATACTCTATATCATTAACGCTTCCATGAGAGTTCTATACGTTCCAAGGCAATGGAAAGTGGCCGAGGTCATAATGGTTCCGAAACCAGGAAAATGTCCAAACGACAAAAAGTCATACAGACCTATTTCGCTACTGCCGATAATAGCTAAGGTGTTCGAGAAACTGTTGCTTAAAAGGTTGCAACCAATCATTGAAGAAAGACGATTGATTCCGGATCACCAATTCGGATTTAGAAAAAAACATTCAACAATCGACCAGGTCTATCGTATAACAAACGAAATCGAAAAAGCTCTGGAAGCGAAAAAGATATGTACTAGCGCTTTTCTCGACGTATCGCAAGCCTTCGATAAGGTGTGGCACGAAGGCCTGAAGTACAAATTAAGGCTTTGCTTACCAGAAAAACTCTATAGAATCTTAGAGTCTTACCTTAAAGACAGAATATTTCGCGTAAGGTACGAAAATGAGTACTCGGAATTCAAAGAGATAAATGCCGGTGTCCCGCAAGGAAGCGTTCTCGGCCCAATATTATTTTTGCTCTATACAAGAGACATACAACACGATGAGGGAACAATTTTAGCTACGTTCGCAGATGACACTGCTATTCTCGCTATTGATACGACAGTTGAATTATCAACAGGGAAACTCCAGCGCGCTTTAGACAAAATATGCGACTGGACGAAGAGCTGGCGAGTTGTCCTTAACGAGACTAAGTCAACGCATGTTAACTTTACTTACAAAAAGATAAACAACAAACCTTTATTCATTAACTCGGTACAAATCCCGTACTCAAATGAAGCGAAATATCTAGGAATGACTCTAGACGCAAAACTTAAATGGAAGCCGCACGTTAAAAAGAAACGCGACGAGCTCGAAATCAAGTTAAGAGAAATGAATTGGCTTATCGGAAGATTTTCGAAACTAAGCATATATAACAAACTGCTTTTGTATAAGCAAGTGCTAAAACCATCTTGGACGTACGGTATACAACTTTGGGGTTGTACTAAACCAAGCAATATATCTATTTTAGAAACTTTTCAAAATAAGACACTCAGAGCAATCGTTAATGCTCCATGGTATATAAGAAATAGCGATCTACACCGAGATCTAGGAATCGCAACCGTGTCTGACGAGGTAACAAACTTTGCTCGCAAACTTAGTACTCGTCTTCGCGGACACTGCAACAATGAAATTATCCGAACTTTGGATCAGACAAATCTTACGCGCCGACTACAACGAATGAGACCGTTAGATCTAGCAGCATAAGATGAAACCGCATAAATTGACGGTATTGTAGGTGCCTTCGTTGGAAGGCAGCCTGCCACATGCGATTATTACAGAAGCTTGAACTACTTGTTAAGGAAACTTAGTCGTAGTCTGACGGAAAATGGGAGGTTTTTTAGTGAGTAAGAATCTCACACTACTATGAGCACGCGCGGCCGGTCCTCGTAGTGCCTATGAAGGTTTTTCCTACCCACGGAAAAAAAAAAAAAAAAAAAAAAAAAAAACATATCGTACGAATCGACTTGCCTTAGGGATAGGAGCGACAAAGATAAGACAGCGCCTCTGTAAGGTCTCATGTTAGACTCGCCCGGTATGATCTAATAAAAACAAGTGGGAAAGTGCAACAGTGCGTGTGCAAAAGCTTCAGTCCGTCTGCGACGGATTACAAAACCCAACACCGCCGACCCTCCCAAAAGGAAAACTGCCACGCCTCCAAAAATTGGGCGGGATGTAAAAATATAACTGTTGAAAGCTTTACGCTATGTGGTTGCATACATTTCAGAATAAGACCCCGTCATTTTAACTAAAAAAATAATTTTTTTTAACCCACTTCCACAAAAGTGGGCGGAGCCATAGCTATATAATGTGAACAAAAAAGTTAGAAAATGCTCATATCTACAACTTTTATAATAAAATTTTTTGTCAAATTTCATATGTATTTATTGAAAAACAGTCATTTTAACCTAAAATTCCTTAAAAAGTCGGCGTAATCAATGTAAACGCAAAACTTTTTCTGTTGTCTCAAGGCCAATTACAAAGCAGTGGCACATGTGGCTAAAATGTGAAAAAAGTATTTTTTTAACTAACTTTCAAACTTGATCCGGTCCAGTGCCCTTCCAGTCCCCAATTTTTAGCTCACTAGCTTAAAATTTAACGCCTTAAAGTTTTTTACTTAGGGACGGACGGACAGAAGGACACACGGATGGACGGACACGGCTAAATTGATTCTCCTGTCCGTCTCATTCTTATATCTCAAAGGTCTTAGAAATATGAATGAGACAAGAACCGTAGAACCCGGTGATTATTTCACTGCGCTACAAACTATACATCAAACTTAATATACCCTGGGTTGGGTAAAATAAAAAGTGTATGCTCGTAATCTATCCAAATATTTTCTCCTAATGCCTCCCCTAAATGCCTTGAAACTATTAACCGGGAAACGGGATCCAAGCTCTAGTTTCTCGACCTTTGGTCAATGCTGCAGAGGGATGTGCAGAATTTAAGATTTTTAAACCTCCGGCTTAAAACCCACAACCGGAACGGGATTTGGCGCTGATGGTAATCTGGTTTACATTAGATGGTAAATTCGTTTGAATAAACGCTTTGCGTCTGTGGAAGCAAGGCAGAAAGCAGGAAAGCACATGGCAAAGCCCACCTCTGAAACGACTTTTACTGCGAAAGGAAGCAGCTGCTATTATCCTGCATAGTTCCAACACCAGAAGAAGTCAAGGCTGAAGCTCTTCCAGAAACTGCAAAAGCAACGGTAACCGAGTAGGAGTCAACTTTTCTCTCGAACATCCTTAGGGAGATGTTAGATAATGACAGCCTTAAAAGCCTATAGAATGTTTAGAAAGAACACAAAAGCTCAAATTCAGGGGCATATGTACACCTCAATTTTGTGATGCCACTATAGTGGACTGCAAGAGTCCATTAGCTGCAGAATGTATCAAGATGGCAGCACCTTAGCTTATAGCAATGGGAATGGTGGGCCAGGCCTAAGCCACCGAAGTAGATCAGGGTTATGTGTGATTTTTTCAAAAATATCTTTTTTTCTTAAATTTCAAGTTTCTTTGACGAGGATTGCCACTGATCTATTATCTTCTACATGCCTAGGTATTAGGTTTCACAACGCTTTTCACAAAAATTCTGCAAATCCTTCCAGTTGGCAGACCACAACAGGATCAAGACAAAGAATTTTGTTCGCTACAATTAGTTTAATCTCAGATAAAAATTGTTGTATTGAATTTTATGCATCATGAATCTAGGGTTGGGTATACGTCAGTTACGAGTGTTAAACGTAATTTTAGTGTAATAGTAGTAAAAAGCTGGCTATTAAGTGTTAGCGACAATATTAATTGGCAACCATTAAACAAACCATTAAACAAGACGACATCATGAGAATGTCAGCTTTCCCACACCTTTTACCAGAATGTACAGTAGATAAAAATTTTGCAGATGGCCTTTTGCGTCTTGAAAATGGGCTTAAAATAGGATTTCCATATAGCATCTTCCTTAAAGAGGACATGTTCTCTTGTTTGCCAGGGATCTTATTTGCACTCACTTTTTTCATCTGGATCTTTTTTATCCTCTTTTCTTTCAAGTTATGCCTTTCTATAAAAAAGACAAAGCAAAAAAGAAAAAACTCACTTTTTAAATAATTATAGAGTGGAGTATCTTAACGGAGAATAGAGTGGACCAAGAGTGGACCACACCTTTGGCGACTTAATCTTTTCTCTCGTACGAAAGTTATCCCAGCTTTTAAGACAAAAATTGGTTCGTTAAACAAGCTAAGACGAATTATAACTATAACTTAAAGAACACATAAGTTCCTTAATTTTAAAGAGGTTAAGTTAAGGCTGATTTGAAACTTTCGTTGCAAAGTTAAGCTTTCGTTAAAACTAAGTGATCTTCATAAGTTTCAACTAGTTATGAAGATCACTAAGTTTCAACGTTAAGTCGAATTTTTTTTGCCAGTTTTATAATTTGCAAACAATGTTAAGATACCGACTGACCGACAATTTTTTTTAAAGCTTATAAAGGGTGATTTTTTAGCTGGTTTGGTTTTGGCAACACTGGTTTTGACAGCTGACGTGTGTTTAGTACCTTGTGTCACTGTCAAACAGATTCAGTTTGGTTTGCAATTTAACCATGGATCGTCTTACAAATGAACAACGCTTGCAAATTATTGAATTTTACTATCAAAATTCGTGCTCGGTTCGAAATGTTCATCGCGCGCTGCTTCCATTTTATGGTCGTCATTTTTCCTTTTTCATTCCTCCACAAATCGTCAAATTTAAGCGCGTTTTTGGACTCCTTGAAACAAAGTTCGACAGTGGAAATAAATTGATTCAGAATAAAAAGGGTAAAATCATTCATATTATGACGTTCGATAATTTTTTAGAGAAATAAGAGCCTAATCCACACCTATTGAATGTAAAGTTTTTCTTGTCGAAAAAGTGTGGGGGCGGGAATTGGTCATCGCAAGTTATGGCCTCTTTTGGTTGCCTCATTATATGGACACCCTAGCTCAAAAGTACTTAGTACTCAAGAAATTTCTTTGGGGCAAAGGAGAGCACCGGTCTTAAGAGAAAATACGAATTCGAAGCTCTTTAACCAAAAATATAGCTGTATGGAACAGAGGATTAATTGCGTTCTGTTGTTCCAATCATAGCCTCGACATTTACAGAGCTAGCAGAAATCAGGATCATATCGGAAATTGTGCGATATGATACAGCGTCACATAATAGCTGCAAAAACAAATTTGAAGGATGCCGAAAGTTGGACAGCCTTTGAATTGTTTAGCTTTATTGTTAAGTGGGACTTTGCAGACTCGTTACCGAGTCCATCATTGGTGATGAGAATTTAATAGCATCGTTTTAATATACAGGTTCCTGACGATGGCAGCGTTTGAAATGTTCATAGAGCCAGCCATTATTCTAATGTTTGTAGAATTGTAAATTGTTGTCACTTTTCCATCAAATTGGTTTGCATTGTTTGTTAGGATAAAACTAAGTCAGCGATGTTGGTGACTGAAGTGTGTGATTTAAAAAAAAAAATAATATGAAAACGGAATTTCATCCTCAGTGAGTAAAGTGTCAAAATCGATACTTAAGTTTTGACAGTGAAATCGGCTCTAAATCTCGTAAGAGAAGAAGGGGATATTTGATTATGAAAGCTCAGATGATTCTACATTTTTCACGCACCAGAAGATAAATTTTCACTTGATTTTTTCAATATTTTGGTTGTACGCGGTACCGGTACGGTTCTCACTTCTGGTCAATGAATGTTTCGAGTAGCTGGAAAATCATTTAAATTCGAAAAATCCAAAAAAAACCCAAGTTTTGCCAGATGGCTACATGAAATTAGGCCTCTATGAAAAATGGCTCCACACTGACGAAAACCATTAAAAATTAGCTTAGGCCAAGGCTGGCAAAGTAATTTTTTTGTGTCTTGGTAAATATTACCATAAAAGGGCTCCTCGTTTCTTTCATTTCGCACTGGTTGTCATTGCATCTTAAATAAAAATAAATAAATAAATAAATAGAGTGGCGCAACAGCTCGAGGTGAACCAGGCCCAACTTCTCAACAATGTATGCTGGTGTGTTAATTTCTTTACATACAATCATCTTAAATATTGGTCTCAAATATTTAACGAAAAGTACGAATTTCGTTTCTGAAAAAATAAAGGGTCTTACATGTCGTAGCAAGGTTACCAGTCTTTATCTGTTTTTGTGTTCGGTTTTTTTCCCGAATATTATTATGACACAAAGCAAACTAAAATCTTTTGCTTCTTTTTCTGTGACATTTGGGCTAAATGTTGTTTTTTTTTTTAATTCACCAAATATTAATACACATAATAATGAACAAAAGAACTAGATTTACGTTATAAAGAAAAAATATCATCCTAATAATATTTTGCTTTAATTAAATTTAAAACATTTTCAAATTAATTAATATTTAGATGCTTAAACTTCGAGAACCATGAAAGTATGTATTTAAGTCCTTAATGATAAATTTATGATAAATAGATTGTAGATACTTCTGCTTTGACGTCATGGTAAGGTGAAACTTAAAGAAATAAATTTTGTAACCCTTAAGAAGAAAAACTCAAACAATTTTTTTACAAGCAAAGGCCGAAAAAAATAAGTAATTTGTAGAGGTGGAGACATGGTATAACACTATGTTTCCACCGGCAATAGTACGAGGATTTGCGGGAGACGATTTATAATAAATTGTAACGTGGTTCCCCCAGAAAAATGTAGGATTTTTTTTCTTTCATTTAAGCTTTTAAAAGAAAGTGGCGATGTCATTTTTCAGGAACGAAAAAAAATTTCCGTTTTAATCGCCCCAATAAGTATAAATATTCTGACACGTGCACAGTTATAGTGTCCTTTTCAATTCTCAAACTGTTAAAAAGGTGTTCAACAAGTGAGTAAGTGTTCGTCTGTGGCAAACTTCTATGTACCCGACCCTATATACCGTGTTGTACCAAATCTTAAAATTTTTATACACGAATTCATATATTAGTTTTATTAGGCCACGCCCCCAAAAGTGGGCCTGGACTAAGAATTAGTAATTTGCGTTAAAAGCGAAAATTATTTCCTAAAAACGTTCCCCAAAAAGGGGCCAAGCTCAAAACTTTGTATGAATCAAGCTTAGCAAATAGCAATGTCTTTAATATTTTTCATAGAATTTTTTTTCGATTTGGAGTAAAACTTTCTGAGAAATCGGGTTTTTAAGGATCTAACATGTTAAAAGTGGCCATGCTCGATATTGTGGGTGGTCCAATTTTCGCCTTCTTAGAGGTTTAAGGCCATTATTGCTCTGTACCAAAAATTTGAGTTTCTACGCCTTGTCTAACTTCACCAAAAGGCATTTTAAAAGAAAATTTGAAATGAGTTTATCTTAAATCAAAGCCTGTAGTCTGCGTGGCCGCTTGCGGATTTAACCAATTTTCACACTTTGTCTGTACAAAATTTTGTCTGTACAAAAGTTTGAGCGTCCTAGCTCAATTTTGAAGACCTAAAAACTTCACACATACAGACAGACGGACGGACATAGCTTAATCGATTCACCTGTCGGACTCAATCATATCTCTAAAAGGTCTTAGAGGTCTACGGTGATTATTTCACTGTGTTACAAACTATGCATTAAAATTAATATACCCTGGGTCGGGTATAAAAAGGGTGGTTCGTGAAAAGGGTGAATGAGATTTATAGGGGGATTTATTATTATACGCTTGCCTAGAGGATTTTGATTTCTAAGGTAAATCGCGTAATTTAAAGAGGATTTAATGGAAACTAAAATTAATCGATGATTAGTGCCCGGTGGAAACATGGTATAAATCTCTCTTTACAGTAGTTGCACTTTAATTTCAAGATCTAAACTGTTATAAGAATATGTTAAAGGACTTGAACTCTTGTAGTGTTAAAGTCCAGTAAAAAGAGTCTACAAGATCTACAAGACCTAAGCCCTACAAGAGTTATCATATGTCTCCACCAGTCATAAAACTACGATAAATGGGAGAAGATTTAAAACAAGTCCCAAAGTGTCTCCCCCGGAATAAAATAGGAATAACACGAGCACTTTTTTGTCATTTTGGCTTTCAAAAGAGAGTGACGATGGCATTTCCCAGGGGCCAGAAAAGGATTTCGTTGAAAATATACCAATAGAAATTATTTTTGTCATACATGAACAGTTGTAGAGTCTACTTTCTCAAGTCGTAAACTGCTCTAAAGGTGTGCGAAAGAAAAGAAATTATTTTTGTCATACATGAACAGTTGTAGAGTCTACTTTCTCAAGTCTTAAACTGCTCTAAAGGTGTGCGAAAAGGGCTATAAAAGGCATTTAAAGGTTTGTAAAAAAACGTGAATGAGATTTATAGGGAGATCTAATTTTTATGGTAAATCTGAAGATTTGTACGAGATTTATGTTATTCGCGGTTTAAAGTCCGGTGGAGACATTGTATTATTCCATCAGAACATGGTCAGATTACAAATTTCAAACCTGACAATTGTCTATTTTTTGATTTGCATCATTTTAATTAACTTAAAAGATTAGAGAAAGATAATTTTTTTTCGTCAAATCGACGTTTCGTTTTTCCCATACAAAAAGTTCTGTATGAGTAACTTATGCTTGATACGTTATAACTAATTGTACTGGATTTTTTTTTTTTAATTTAGTGCCAATCTCTCTAAATTATGAGCCTTACTCTCCTTAAATTATGAGGCTTTCATACTCGCATATGAGGCTTTCGACTCGACCATGAGATGAAAAAAAAAATCATTTGATCAACTCGTTTTGAATTCACATTTTTTCAATTTGATGATAAGGAAATAGACATGTATCCTGTCAATTTTCTCTAACAAATAATCTGCCCTTACAAAAGCCTATGTACGTATGCGATATCAGCAAAACAACCATTAAAGCAAGTCTTAATAAACACAACTTCACAGAGTTGCAAACTCACTATTTAAAAAAAAAATACAATTAAAAAATTCCGCATTCTGCACACCAATGCAACACCGACCAGCAAAAAACAAACCATTCGAATGAGAAGCTATACCGTGTAGGGGGTGTGTAAAAGTACTAATTTCCCTTTAACGTATACACACGTGTGTGCATTTTCTCCAATGCGTTTGCTCTTCCTCTAGTCGTATTTTTTTTTTTTCTTCTTCTACTTTTTCCACTCAACTCACCCCCAAAATGATGTTTTAAGCAGCGAGAGAAATACGAGTACAAAACGGTGAATACAAAAAAACAACAACACATAAAATGTTCCTTCTTTCCTTTATCGATCGATTTGGGAATTTATATTTTTTTCTCCCTTCTCTCTCGCTCTCTCTCTTTGGTCGTCATCCCCCACATTTTATATCAACCCCTTTTCCCATTCGGATAGAAAAAAAAATAAAAATTTTACGAATTTCTATGCATGAAAAACTTTTTCATTTATGATTTTTCCGATTTTAAGCACGTTTTGTAGGCGCTCAAGTTTCAAAATCTAAAGATAAACTTTTCTATTGGGGAGGCCTGTAGAGAAAACTGGATACATGCCAAAGTTTGGAGCTCAGAGTTTAGCGCCCCCAAAATACCAACAACAACAAAAAAACGGGGGCAAATGCATTTGAGACTTATTTTCACTGAAAAAAACCTTTTTAACATTTTTAAATATTAAAGAGAAAGAAAACTTTTTCAAACTCACTTGAAAAATAACTGTAATGAATAGTGCATTACATATAGGAATGTTTTAATTTTTCTTTTTCTGTAGCTTTTGCTGGTGTTGTTATTGTTGTGCTGTATCTGCTATCTTAGCTTTATCCACGAAATGGTCCCATTGGTGAAAATTCGGTGGTTGTTACTCCCATTGCTCTAGTTTGGTAGGTATTCCTTTTGTTGCAAATTAACTTTATTTGGAGTTTTCCATTTTTATTAAAACAACGATGAAAACTTTAATTTTTTTCTGTGAAATATTATAAAACAAAATTGAAAAATTTTTATCCCGAAAACCGCTTACGTCTGAACGCACTCTTCAGCACTTGCGTTCTTTTTTAGGATATCCCATTTTCCTCTTCATTTAAAGATACTGAACTACTATCACTTCATCATCATCAAAATCATCATCATTATCATCTTTCTCTTTTTTTCTTCTTCTTATGTTTGATCTGCTTCTTAACTTTATTTGGAGCAGCTCTATTTTTTCACAGGGATTTTTTCACAAGTCACTTGAAGAAAGCCCAAAAAACTTTACGAAAAACGGATGGTTGGGGAAGAAAGAAAAATAAGGAAAATTTTTCGAGGAGATTTTCAATCACTTTTTTGAGATTAGGACAATGTTTTTTCTTTACTTTTGAGAAAAAATTTAAGGAAATTTCTTTTTAGCGCTTATAATCGCCGCGTCGTCGTTTAACAATCGATTCCGGAGCGAAGTGCGACCATTTATCACTACAACCGCAAGCGAGTTTTGAGTACCAGACCAGAGTTTTTTTTTATGTTCTGGATTTTACTGGTGGTGTGTATTGTGGTGCTATTGCCTGCTGCTTTTTCTTGGAGTACTTCGCCGTTACTAATACACTGGAGGGTATGTGTTGTTATGCATGTACGATGAGATATAAAGAGAGCGATTCCTGGGGGATATGTGTTATCTTGGGTAGTTTTCGTTTTAGAGTAGTCCAAACCACCCCCGACATCGTAGTGTTGTTGCCTGGTTTCGCCTGGGTTATCCTGTGGGGTAAAGGTGACACGAGTCGGCGCAATGGATGGGTGAAAGCTGAAAGCTTTTCAATAAGTGGGCGGCCATGTTTTGTTGGGTTGACAAGAAGCTCCGTTTGATTAGGAAATTTTTAAGTAGGTATGATGAAGGCCTTTTATTAAGTTTTCAAATATCCTGGCAGCTTTTTGGTAATATGTGTTTATGTAGTATAACGACTGCAATAGCCAGTTCCCAGACTAACGACTGTTTGAAAAGATTTTAGGTGCCTGTGCGCTTAAACTGCATATTTCAGATTGTTACGAATCTCAAGTTAGTTGCGCTAACAGCAAAGCGCTGATTCACCTCCTACGACAAAACCAAAAGAACCTCAAGCCCACAAAAGCAGTCCTTGGCCCACGGGACCAAGATGCCTTTCCGCCAGTAGAGGTTTTGCAATCCTCTACTGGCAGAAACGCCTTTCTAATGTGTACCTGTGACTGCACATCAAGAAATTAAAAATTTCTGCGGTTCCCGATATATTGAAATATTTTTACGTGGGGTTCGTCGAATAAAACTCAGTTACACTCTTTAATTTCGCAAGAAAACACTTTTACTTATAAAACACAAGTTATTAAGGTTCAAATTGTAATTAATTCAACTTCACCACTTATAAACTTCAACGCTTTATTTCAATTCAATCAGTTTTTACCACCCACTTTTTCGCAACCCAGTCGAAATCTAAGACGGGTGACCCGCATACGGTAGGAATGCTGACAGGATGCTGAATCTGACTACGAGGAGCGATTTGCACGGCACGTTTCGGGGAAGTTTGAACAAATGTAGAGGAAGAATGACAGCTGTTTTCATCGTCACTCATTGCCTCTGCAAGAAATGTTTGTGGAGTGAAGCGGCTTGGTGTGACGGCTGGTGGTGAGAAAAGAACTGCGTGGTTTAAGACTTCTGGAGTTCAAGAAGCCATCAGAGAGAAGAAGAGAGCCTATATTGTGTAGAGTCAATGTAGGCTGGCTAACACGTGTCATTAAGGTGGCCTGGGAGAGCACGAGAGCACCTAGCGATTGGCAAACAGGAGTTATAGTGCCCATTTTCAAAAAAGGGGACAAGAGAGATTGCTCTAACTATAGGGATAGTGTCAAATCTCTCTTAAATCTTTCGGGAAAAGTATTGGCAAAGCTGTTGGAAGCGCGTTCAGAGGTGTAATTGGCCTTTGTTGCGGGAAGAGCAATGCAGCTTTCGGCCTAACAGAGGCACAACCGACTAGCTTTTTACTCTGAAGGTTATTCTTGAAAAGTCCTGAGAATATGCCAAACTGGTCTAAGCGTGTTTTGAAGATTTGGAAAAGGCCTATGACCAGGTTCCTCGGGATAAACTCTGGAGAGTTTTGCAGGACTATATACTGAGTGGGCCTCTTCTGAGATCCTTTCAATCTTTGCATGGGAAATGCAGAAGCTGTGTTCGGATAAATGGCGTCAAATCCCAACCTTTTGATGTGTGTGTTGGACTTCGCCAGGCCTGTGTTCCATCACCTCTCCTTTTCGTAGCATATATGGACTGGATGGTGAACCATAGTCTTGGTGAATCGAAATGGCTGGCGTCCGGATAAGCCATCTGCTTTTCGCGGATAATTAAGCTATGCTGGCATCGTCCGAGGAGGAACTTCAGAGAGCACTGGATGGGCTCGCGGCCATATGTGGTGAAGCTGAGATGAAGGTAAACGTGAGCAAGTCTGAAGTGATGGTTGTTTCCCGAACTCCTGGGCAGAGTACACTGCACATAAATGGAGTCCCATTGAAACAGGTAGAGAAGCTTAAATATCTCGGGGTCTTTTTCACAAAGAATGGAAGGAATTATTCTGTAGGATTGGCCAAGCTGGAGCAATAGTAAAGGCTGCACCAGCGTCTCATTAGGAAAGCTGAGCTTGGAATGAGAGTAAAGATCTCAGTTTTTAATTCAGTGTTCGTTCCAACCCTCATCTATGGTTATGAAATTTACTTCTCCGAGTGGAACGATCATTTCTTCGATGGCTTGGACACGTTGTTCGCGTTCCCGCCGACAGACTTCCTAGACAGGTCAAGCTAGCCGAGATGCGAGCGCGTCGCCCCCTGGTAGGCCAAGAAACAGGTGGTGGAATCAGGTAAAGAACATCTCCGAGACCCGTATGGGGATCGCGCCTGTGTCTCTAAAGTTGGTGGCGGAGGATCGGGAACGATGGAAGGACCATTTAGCTGCCCTCACTCCGCGATTCTTCTAAGGATAAGCGGTCACCGAAAATGATGATAATGGTGATCACTTTTTACTTTATCTCTCGATTTTCAGAATTCAACGTTTCAAATACGACGTTGAACTCTACAGCTGTACAACTGTATTGTCTGGGACTTTGTCAACCGTGTATTTATACAAATTCACAAAGCTCCAAAAATTTCCCGCTTGGTTATTTTCCACTTTACAATTTTTTCCCAAGAATTAAATGGGAGAGAAATTTTCGATATTCGAATGTCAGTCTGCTCTCAGTTGACTGAAATGACAGTTGTGTGTGTTTGTTTAGTGCATCGAGCAGGTGTGTTCGTATAGTGAACCAATATGGGTGGATTCAGCGAAGACTTCATGTACTTTCACGTTTTGTCGCCACATCACAGTGATTTTTGATGATTTTTGGTGTGTCTGGAAATCCGTTGTAAGCTTTTGTACTGTCCTGTGCAGTTCTTGAAACTACAAGAAACCAGTGAGTAAGTGCAACAGTGCGTATGTAATAGCTTCGGTCCGTCTGTAACGACGGGCGTGTCTGTGCGCGGATTTTAAAAATGTTTACACTTGTATTGCTCTGGATGACAGAAAGCCTACGTAGCCTTGTCGCTTGCAAATGGTATTAACTTGCGTTGTTATAGATTATAATTTAGAATTTTGGCACGATTCATAAATTTGTAAAACTGCTCCCTTGCTTAAACTTAAACTCAAGGCACCTGTTGAGTGAAATCCTCGACTGCGTGCGAGGCCAATCGGCTTAAGTAAATCATCTCCTTTTGCGTTTGCCTGTTGGATCTTGTATACATCACATCAAAAGTCGCTTTGTTCTGGAGACTGGTCCTTTAAACGGGTTCCATAATTTTTCGGTGATTTGGGTTGTTAAACCACTTGCTAACCTTTCTTATAACTTCATAAATGCAGTTTTGTAGGCTGGCCGTCTTTGAAGCGACACACTTCGCACTTCGGAGGTTTCGGTTAATGGCCTGACCAGCGTAGAAGATTCCTCAATAAATCGTCGGTAGTAGGAGCATACTCCTAGGTTAGTTCGAAATTATTTTTTATTGCTTCGCCTCCGCCATTTATCAACAGCACTTACTTCCCTGTATCCGTGGTCAACCCGTGCGTCAACTGCTTTGCTGTATAAATATGCACTTTTTGCGATGTCGCTTTAACGTCTACCACTTTGCCGCTTTGTCGGTTTGTCGCTTTGCCACTTATGCGCTTTCTTACTTTTTTGTTTTGCAGCTTTGGCGCTTTACTACTCTGCCGCTATGCTGTTTTGTCACAAAGCAGCTTTGGCACTTTACCGCATTTTTGCTTTGTTGCTATTTAGCTTCGCCACAAAATATCTCAATGCTGCTCTTTTGCTTTCTCTCTTTGTTGCTTAGTTGCTTTGTCTTTTTGTTCCTTTATCGTTTTTCCGGATTGTCCCTACTTTGTCGCGTCAAACGTTGTCATTACTTTACACTCACTTTACGAGCATTCATTTAAACAAAACTGCTTTCGTATTGTGCACAGACAGACGATATCCACACAACAACTTCGTCACTCGAGCTTCTCAACTCGCGTTTCCAAGCATCATTTATTTCGACTCAACTCGTATCTATGCATTTTGCATGCGAACATGGTACAGGATTTTGGATATCCGTACAGCGGAGTACGCTATGCCTATAAATTTAGTTTTATCCGATTTCGCAACCGTAAATACATTTGTTCATCACCAGCAGTTCTAAACCAGACCTATTTCACCAACGTTCAAACTCTTACCACTCATGGCAGCACCTGCCTCACACAGTAAAATGCTTTTGAAAAGTAGTGCCATTAAATTGAGAATTTAAAATGGCACTTGTGTGAACTGACTGCAGGAAGGCACAGTTTGGGAGACTCTGTTGCAAACTCTTTATTACCTTAGTTGTATGGAGTGGTTCTTGTGTAAGATGTTAGTTCAAATATGGCTCTTAACATTTAAGTGTAGATGGGGTAAAACAAGAGCTCAATATTTTTTTTAGTTTTTAATTGTGGATATTCAACCAGCCGAAGATTAAATATTATTTCGTCAAATTTATATATCTTAGTTAAATTATCATCATCATCATAATTTTCTTTCGCCACTTATCCTTAAGCCGCATTGTCACAAGCAACGTAAAACAGGAACAGAAACAGAATCTCATACATTAGCAACTGAAACCTAAATTCGCTGAATGCTTATTGCGTTGCTAATGTATGAAACTCTGTTACTGTTCCTGATCCTTGTGACAACGCGGCTTTAGGAGGATCACGGAGCGAGGGCTGCTTTAATCGTTCTCGATCCTTCGCCACGAACTCAATAGAGACAGGCGTGATTACCAGGTGGGTCTTGTAGATGTTCTTGACCTGATGCCACCATCTGTTTCTTGGCTTACCAGGGAGGCGACGCGCTCGCATCTCGAAAAGCATAACCTGTCTAGGAAGTCTGTCATGAAGCTTGAGAGCAACGTGTCCAATCTGTCGTAGAATTGATCTTTAAACTCGGAGAAGTAGCTGGCTGCTCCTTTTTAAGATTCCTACGAATACTGACAGTTTTGACTCTATCCCTAAGACTAACCCCAGCAACCTCACAAATCTCATTTCGGCAGGTTATAGCCGCGATCAAATTCGGGTTAATACCCGAATTTCATGACCATAGATGAGGGTTGGAAAGAACACAGAGCTAAAAGCTGAAATCTAGTAAGCTTTCACCTTATTTCGCTTGGCTTAGGTTGATTGAGATCATGAGCTAATTTTTCGCTCCTCGATTGATTAGCTCGGAAAAGCCTGTTTGAGTGAAGAGAAATATTAATTTTTCCTAATTAATTTCAAGCCAGGATGATAATCTCTGTTGGACTCATACCTTGATTTGGACTGATAATAATAACGTATTTCCGTACCGGACACTAAAACATGACTATGACGAATCTTATTTAAATCTCTTCTCTAAAGGAAAAAACAATAATAGATTTATATGAGCTCAAGTCGGCTTCCAGTAGCGTTTCTAGGGATAACTCTTGCCAATTGCTGTTTCGTTGGGCTAAGAAGGCAATTGAGTTGCAAAGCCCTCTCTTGAGCAACTTAAGTGACCATTTATAAGACCCTTACCCGGTCAAAGGCAGATAAAAACACTTAAGGCCGCTTCGAGAGAAAAGTACGATTTATGGTCCCGTCTGCATAGACGGAGAATGGAGGAGGAGATATAACATAGAACTGTAAGGGCTGCAAACAACTACGACCTAGCCAGAAGAGTCCAAATACAATGGCTAGTCATCTGGAGCCGAGTGGCTGAGTCATCTGGAGGGAATGGACACCTACGCCCCAGCCCGGAAAATCTTCGAATCCACCCCGTTGGGACGGCGCAGTAGAGGACCACCTAAAGTCAGTTGACCCACACTAATGGACCTCAGCCAACTTCGCAGTCGAATCTGGTGACGGCTAGCTGGAGCAGAGCTGGCTGGCGAAGCATGTTGACTGAGGCCCAGGTCCACGCATTAGCATGGTGGATGTTGATAATGACACTGCTGGTTGTTGTCGATCAAGTTTATCTACTTTCGATTTCAAGTCGAAAATAAACGACTTGAATCGAAAGCAACTTGTTCGTTGCTTTAATTCGTTTCGTAGAATCAACGTACAACTACGGTGGCAATTGACGATTGAAAAAGTGACTATGCAATACATGGCGGTCAAATTTTAAATATTTGAAGACCTACAGCTGTCCAAATTTGGCAAACTATCAAAAGTACGTTTAATCTGCTTTCGATGAATAAATTTCTGACTTTGTGCCAGCTGTCGAAATGTATAGGTCTTCACATATTCCAAATTTAACCGACAATACCAGAGGTAAGACTTCAATCGTCAATTTAAAATAAATTTAGTAAAGTATTTCTGAATCTGAAGAACAATTTCTGATAACGAATTTTTACCGTTCTGTGCAGAGGTTAAATGGGTTTTGTTTATTTGCTAAGCTTAGTTGAATTGGACTAGGTACATTGTTTTGTCAAAAATGAAGGCGTATGTCACGTTAATCGACTTTTTGCCGGTGGAATTACTTTGAGATTAGCTCTTTATCTTCCTTCTATTATCTCATTTATTATAAGGAAGAAATAGTAGGTACGCACTACTTTTATACTATGTCTCCACCGGCAAATTAAAGAGGATTAGCTAGAGTTAATCAACAATAAATCCCAAAGTGGCTCCACCGGATAGGATTAATTTGACATGAGCACTCTGTTTCTGTCATTTAAGCCCTCAAAATAGAGTGGCGATGTCATTTTCCGGAAGTGAAAACCGATTTTCGCTGTAAAAATCACAAAAGAAAACGTACTTGCGACAGATCTGTCGTACAGGGACAGTTTCAGTTTCCTTTTTTGATTCTCAATCTGTTTCAAAGGTGCAGAAAATAGGTTTGTGAATAGGGTGAATGCCGTGAGGATGTAAATTTGTATGGCAAATCGCGTTTAAGATTTAAATTAATCGAGTAGCCCGGTGGAGACACGGTATTAATCACACATTTTGATGGTTGCACACAATGCTCACTTACTGCCAAAAACTAGCTTGCTCCACCTAGCTTCGAGCAATGACTTACCATCGGGCTGTGCAAAGTGGTGGGATTTGTGTACTGAAAACTGACGATTTTTGCAGCGACATCTGTGTGCTAAGATAGCAATATTGTCGCATATCGAAACACCAAACCAATAAGGTCCAACAACAATTTTTTATCATAAACAGGTGATTTTTTAATTCATATAAGTATTTTTGTATTTGTGTTGCTGTGATTTATCTGTCAATTTTATTATGAAAATTACTGTCATTCTCTACAGTCTTTCCATCAACTTCAAAACGTAAATAACGCGAATCAAATATTTGTTTTAGTACCAGTTATACAGTAATGGATTATCTGCGCAAGTACCATTTCAGAACTGGCGCATTAAGTCGTTAACCCTCATCAATCGGTAGCCAAGGAAACTTGAAAGATATCAACAAAAAGACAACAAGTTACGGCACTCATTTCAATAATAGAAAGAATTTTTTAACTACATATTTCTTGTTTTCGTAAAGTAATTTGCCAAACCAATTTCAAGTTATTTATTTGAACCTTTACTTAACTTGTTTTATTGCAGATTTTGCTCAATTAACAACGTTGCCTTCAAAACAAATGCCTTCTACAGAAATCAGTGGTTCTATTTTGGTTTATTACTTTTGTACAAATGTTGAAGCTGGGATGTGAAAAATGTGTTTTTATTCCGCAGGACGTTGGTGAGTTTTATGGATATTTTGCGAAATTGCGAAATTTTATTTCATCTGTTTTAATTACGATGTGGAAATCTTTTACAATCTTATTTGTGTCTTAACGCGTACTTTGAATGAAATGGATTCTGTTCAAGAGTAGTTTGCAAATCTCACTGATACCAAAAGAACTTCGTGCAAAAGGTTCTTATTGAAGTTTTAATGAAACAAATCCATAAATAAAAACTTGTGCATCTTTTTTAAACGCTAGAATAGTAACGTCATAACTGGGCTACGAAAAAAGCATCAGCTGGAATTGATTAGGTTGTTGAATTTCCAAAAATTCTGAACTCCGGTGTCAATTTGAAGGCGTAGTTAGTGCCTTCACTTTTCTCCCATATAAGTTGGCATAAGAACAGAAAGGCATGGAGGCTTTTAAATGGAATCAGATAAGACGTTTACATCTCATATGTCAACCAAATTGAAAAATGACATTTACATATGTCATTAGTTTGTCTTAGTTTGACGTTTAAAATTGATGTCCTTTTCGGTTGGCGATCTCGAATCAGGGCTTTCTTCTTCCGGCCTATGTCTGATCAGGCAAATACGATCTTCTTGGTTTTGAAGTTTATTTGGCATTTTTTTTTTGTGAAACAATACTACAGGGGACAAATAATGACTTTTATCCAACTTGACACTTGTACTGTATGATTGTATGCGTGCCTTCGCTGATTTCACGGCCAGAAGCAAATTTATCTTCTTTTCAGAAGAGGAACTGTCAAACGAGAGCAAGAAAACAGTTTCAGAAGAGTCAGGAATGCTCCCGGACGCTACCATACGACCAGCCGAAAAGGCCATTAGAAATTGTGTTTAGATATGTCAGCATTGGTAGGTTAATATAGTTATTAATAAGTGTCACTAGCCTGTATTTGACTTGCCATATAAATTGGCTCACGCTTCTCTTCTAGTGGAACCTTAAAATCAGTGGAAATCATAAAATTTCTGTAGTTACTAACTAGCCATCCTTTCACTAGTTAAATTTCAGTCGTGGAGTTGCTAAGCCAAAAATTGACTGTTCAAGTATAGGTACAAGTTTAAGTACCTACTTACTTTTTGAGTATCCTGCCTCATTAAGAATCTTTGATGGAATTTTTGGTACAGTGTAGGATGCTTGACGTGTGATTGATGCAATTATACGATACGGTAGATATACATACATACTTGCTAGCAGCATCATTTTAGTCAGTCAACTAAAGTGTTTTCAAGCGCATCTAGAAAACCATAAACTATTTCAAAACTGCTTCAGTTTTTTTTTAATTTAAAAAATGGACTATGTTCGGTATTTATTTAAAATTTTTGGCTTTTACCGTTTCAAAAATAGAGGAAAGGACATAGATTTTCATGGCCTTTTTTACCATTTTTATACCCAACCTAGGGTTTTTTAAGTTTGTTGTATAGTTTGAAACGTAGTGAAATAATCACCATACCCTCTAGGACCTTTTAGAGGTATGAATGGGACCGACAGGAGAATCGATCAAGCCATGTCCGTCCATCCGTATGTAAACAACTTTTAGGCCTTAATTTTTAAGCTAGAGAGCTGAAAGTGGGTGAGTTTCAGCCAGTCCAGTCCTTCAGATCAAGTTTGAAAATTAGCTGAATCCGCCCACAACCACGCCGACTATACGAGCCTGTAGATATGTGCAACCATCTCTAATTTAAAAAAAATACTTTTTTCAAATTTTAGCTATGTTACAATAGTGCTATCGCACTAATTTTTGGTATGTAACATTGCCTTGTAATTGTTTTTGAGGAAGCAGAAAAGGTTTGGCTTGTCATTGACCACGCCCACTTTTTTAAGAGATTTTAGCTTAAAATGACAGTTTTTCAAAAAATATATATATGAAATTTGACTCTAAATTAAATACATATTTAATTTTATTAAAAATTAAATTAAAAAGTGTTTTTTTGAGTCAAACAGCCGGAATTTTAGGCCGAAATGTATGCAACCACCTAGCATTAAGCATTCAACAGTTGTATTTTTATATCTCGCCCACTTTTTGAAGGCGTGGCAGTTTTCTTTTTTGGTCAGGTTGGGTATTTTGCAATCCGTCAAACGCGGAGTGAAGGTTTTACATACGCACTGTTACACTTTCCCGCTTGTTAAAATTTATAATCTATTAAACAGCAATTTAGATTTTGTTTATTTTTTTTTCTCAATTACCGTTAGGCTTTTTTCTTAAATTCTACGGACATGGATTTCTGAGAAACCTGTGTTTTAAACGTTTCATATTTCAGCCAAATTTATTTAGGTAAATCGTCATTACTGTTAATCGACTAGCAACCTAAAAAATCGTTTTCGAAAATATTTTTAAGTTTTTGAGACAAATCTTCGAAGTTTTTTGAATATTTGAAGTTTACTTTGGCTTTGCATGAAATCGTAGAAGATGGACTATGTCCGTTTTTTCTTTCAAAGCTATATTTTATATCGCTTGGGAGCTAGAGGGGGAGAAATACCTCCTTTTGAACTTTCTTCTAATTTTTCAAATCCATAAAACAAATACATATTTTGATTTTTTTTTTCAGTTCCCATTAGATCTTTTTCCAATAGCGCAACTTCCTGCGCTAGCTTTGGATGTTTTTTTTTATTTCTATGCCAACGGTTTTTGCAAAAACGGTAAAACAAGCTCCATTGGGGAGAGGTTCCTATGGCGAAGCCAAACAAAATTAAATTTATTATTGAAAAGTGTAAAATTACAACAATTTACAATTCTACAACATTATAATTGTGGCTAGTCCTATGATCATTTCAAACGATGCTAGGCGAACATATTGTAATTTTTCACTTTTCCATTTCCGTTTTCATTTCGTTTTTTAAATAGGCTTAAAAAAGCGTAGGTTAAAAACGGCAATTCAAATTTTGGCGAAAAACGGCACACGTTTTTTCGTAATTTTTTTTAATAAGACTTTTTCTGAAAAACATGACTTAAGCATTTGGTTAACTTTGTGTTGTTTTTAACGTGTGTTCAATAGTATCTTTGTGCACTAAGCGATTTGAAAGCTATAGCCTCAACCACAATAACGTCAAAAATTTTCAACTCTTCATTTCGCAAAAGCTTTTCAATGTATTGAAAAAAAAAATGAATTGTTTCATTAAAAATTCTCTGACTTTTTTCGCAGTTTAAAAGCACACCAAATTTTGCCTTTCTACACGATTGGACGGACAACGTAGCGATACCATAAGAGGTCCTATTTCCATTTTTGGACGGACCGCTAAAAAACAACGAAATTTTTTTTAATTAAAACCGAACGTATGTATCGTTGGTTACATTGGGGAGCGGCCCAAACTAAATTTAATATTGAAAAGTAAAAATAATGGCTAGTCCTATGATCATTTCAACATCGTCAGGAACAGGGTTACCGATGGGCGACATATGTCCCAAAATGGCGACTTTTCTACTATCGGGATCCTTGGCGACAATATTTCGAAATAAGCGGTTTTTGGACGCTTTTTCTAAGAACAGGCGATATCTAGACGCATTTTTAATTTTCAAATCAGTTATGCATACAACAGCCAGAAATTAAAAAAATTTATTGCATCTGCCTCTTGCTAAACCAATTTTACTTAACGAAATAAGAGTCGAATAAATTTTCTAGTCAGCAGTAAATCCGTCTAGTGTTTTCTTTGCGTGGCCGGGAGTTAACCCAGACGGGACGATCCCCTACCTGGAGGAACAGATCGTTTTTAATTACTCGAGGGCGGAGAGCGGGATAACCCCTCCTTAGGGTCGGTTTTTCAAATCGAGATCATCAGAGTTTCCGAGTAAAACTGAGACTAACCTCAGAAATTTAGATCTGGGGTTAATCTCTCCTAAACTCACTAAATTTGGTGACTTGATTCCGGATCAATTTTGGAGAACAGTATGAACTTTCTAGAATATTTTTTCTATGTGGAATGACAGTTGCTTTGCGTGTTTTTATGAAAAATGACATCTGGGAACAACTCGAACTTCGTTTTCTGTGTTTTCTTATGTCAAGTGAGATTTGGGAGAGTTAATTATTCCGTGTGTCGAAGATTTTGATAACTTTACTGATGGAGCTATTTCTGCAATTTAACTTTCAGTTTTTCTGCTAACAGGTGAGCCGCCTACGTCATGTTATGTTAGGGATGATCATGTCTTGTCTGATTCTCAACTCATTTTTTTAATATATATGTAGAAGTTGAAGGTCGCTATTAAAAGATTTTGCAACAAGTAAGTTTTTATTCCAAGAATTAATATTTGTTCTTTTTTACTATTGGGTATCAAGTGAGCGGCGGGTTTGAGACTACAAATTTAAGTAATTTTTTTTCTATCGTGTCACTATTTTTTTCGTAAAATTTAAGCATAAGTGTAATTTTTTATGTGGGTCGCATTTTTTGGCTCGGCGACTTTTTTTGGCGACATTTTTAAATTGCCCATCGCTAACGCTGGTCAGGAACCTTTATATTATAATGATGCTGACATAAGTGCCAACTCTTTTTACAGTTTCCCATGGCAGAACAAGTATTTGAAAAACAAATAAAAGCAATAAACAGTTTCAAAATATATAAGTCTGGCTACCAATACTGCGAACTACCGACTGCAAACTTATGAAACAAGGAAGACCATGACGAAAGCATTTTATGAAAAATTTTAATACTGTTGCAGTTTTTCGGTCTTCGATCCATTTCGATCCAAGTGAAAAAATCCTTAACATTAATAAATTTAGAAATTTTGAGGTTAGGATTCACTGTCAAAGTATCTCTATCATTCTTGTAGCTCTTTTACGTATTAAGATATTAAAAAACCAGTGAGTAAGTGCAACAACATGTGCGCAGAAGTATCTCCGTCCGTAAAACGGACCGCGTAATACCCCTTCCTATCCCACATTGAAAAATGCTGATGTTATTCATAAGTAATACAAACTTCGAAAAGGGGCGTGGTCCAATCGCCTTTTATTACAAACTATCAATATTAAAACAGATATTTCCAAGTTACGCTTAAATGTACGTAAAAATGCATTTTTTCGGTTCAAATTCAATATTTTGGAAAAATCAACCCATGAAAAAGGGCGTGGCGAAAAAAACTTTCTATGAACAAAATCTGGAATGAAATCCCGTTTGCCTTACTTGCTAATTTGTTTGCTTTATTCTTTCCTAAATTAGACTGGCCTAGTAATTTCCTTGAGGCCAGTCGGAATCACGTTTTTCTGGAAAACTTTAGGTTTTTCTTCGATTCTGCCTCCAAATATGGGCGTAGCCCAAAGTTTTGTATGTATAAAATAAATAACTAAGTGTTTTCGACATAAAATGTGAAATCAAATTATTTAAATTTGGAGCTAAAGTATTGAATAAAATGCATTTAAAAATTTACACTTAAAATAGATGCCACGCCCATTTGTGGAGATTTGCGGATTTAATTTTTCTTTTTTACGTTTTATACCATGTTTCCACCGATTAATATAAATCTTCTTTATCTTCACTAAATCTTCTACAAATTACCCGATTAACCATACAAATTTATATCCTCTCGGCAAGCAATCAAAAAAAATTCATCAAAAATCTCATTCACCCTGTTCACGAACTTTCAACCCTTTTCAAGCAACTTTTTAACAGCCTGAGAGTCGAAAAAGGACACTGAAACTGTCCAAGCATGACAGACCTGTCAGAATTACGATTTATATTGGGATGTTTACAACGGACATCTTTTTTCGGTCCTGGAAAATGACATCGCCACTCTCTTTTGAGAGCAAAAATGACAGAAAAAGAGTCAACAGCATCATCATTTTCGGTGACCGCTTATCCCTAGAAGATTATCCTTATCTTTAAGTGTACTCATGTTAAATAAATCCTATATATTTGCCTGGTGGAAATACTTTGGAATTTATTATAAATCATCTCCCACTTTGCCTCGTATTATTGCCGGTGGAAATATACTTAGATTCATGAGGAGATGCTAAATGTCAAATTTCAGCCTTTTAAGACGTCTTACAGTTTTAAACGCTCTGTAGGTAGTTGCACATTTACACCGATTATAGGCGCAAATGTGGGTGGTATTAAAAAAAAATTAAACATTTTTACTGCTTCGCATGTTATGAAACTTACGTACGAAATTCCCTAGCTTAAAATTGAACACCTTAAAACATGTGACACACAGGCGGGCGGCCGGAGGGACATGGCTTATTCGATTGAGAATTCGGTCTCGATCATATGCCCTAAATGTCTTGGGGGTCTACCATTATTATTTCAACGAGCTACAAACTATGTAAGAAACTTGATCGAGACCGAATTCTGAATCGAATAAGCCATGTCCGTCCGACTGTCTGTATGTCACACGTTTTTAGGCCTTAAATTTCAAGTTTGGGAGCTGAAATTTAGTACATATGTTAACTGGTATCCGAAGCAGCATAAGTGTAAAAATTTTTCAAACCCGCCCACAATCGGTCTAAATGTGCAACTACCTCCAGAGATTTCAAAACTGTAAGACGTTTTAAAAGGCTGAAATTTCACATTTAGCATCTCCTAATGAATGTAAGATACAAAAAAGAAAAATTTAATTGGTAAACCTCCTCCAGTGGGCGTGGCATCCATTTTAAAGGTAAATTTTCAAATGCAGTTTACTAAATATTTTTCCTCTAAATTAAAAGAATGTTGCTAAGTATTTTATGTAGGAAACGCTTAGTTCTAAATTTTGTTCATACAAGACTTTAGGCCACGCCCACATTTGTAGGCAGAATTGAAGAAAAACCTAAAATTTTCCAGAAAAACGTAATTTCGACTGGCCTTGAGCCTAATTTAGGAAAGCATGAAACAAAAAAAGTAGCACGTTAGGTAAACGAGACTTCGGCCCAGATTTCGTTCATATAAAGTTTTTAGCTACGCCATCTTTTAGGGGTCGATTTTTCAAAAATATTGAATTTGAAGAAAAAATTGCATTTTTACGTATACATTTAAGTGTAAATTGGAAATATTTTATTTTTGATAGTTTGTAATTAGGAGCGATTGGACCACGCCCCTTTTCGAAGTTTGAATTACTTAAAAAATGCCAAAAATAACCATGCCATCAGCATTTTACAAAATGGGATAGGATGGGGTATTCAACGGTCCGTTTTACGGACTGTAACTTCTGCGTACACACTGTAGCACTAACTCACTGATTTTTAGGTGAAATGGGGGTTATCTAGTGATTTTTCATCAGTAAAATGAAAAATATTTCGAAATCATTCATAGCCCATTAGTTAGCCCTAAAAATTAAAATTAAAGAAAATGTCACATAAACCAGCAAGTTATTACAGAAAAAAACGTGAGGTCCATTTGTACCCCATATATGTCACCATTTAAAATTTTTTTCGTGATGTAAAGAAGGGTTTAAATCGAGGGTTAAAAAAGGAGGGTTGATGTCGTAGCTAGAACATTGCTTATAGGTACGATTTTCTCCTTAATACTTGGAACTGAGCGCAGCACCCTGAGTTTATTCGTAGACCCAGTACTCGGTGGCTAGACTCCATGAGACCAATTCGCTCTAATTTAATTATAGACTCAGAGCGATTTCCTTGTTGGCCGATTCAACAGCATGGGACCGTAGAGGATGTTGCGCCCAACTTGGATGCAGAAATAACCACGGATGGTTCCTGGCACAGAGTCAGCAGAGTTGTTGGCACCCAACATCTGGCGGCCGGTCTTGACCACATTTAAACCTTCCCACCTCATTGGAACCACTATGGGCCGGAGTTGATGCAATAAACCGAACCGGGGAAGAATGGGCGACTCGCCAATTCGGAGTAGTGCTTCTTCAACAAGTCCTTGGAGGCCCACATAATTCTCATACCAACTTTAAGCCTTTCTGCTCGAAACCTTCGATTATCTTTCCGACGAGACCACACTGGACTCCATCGGGCTTGACCATGATGAAAGTGCGTTTGTTGTTTGATGTCGAGAACAACAAGAAGAATAAATATGTTTTGAATAAGTTTATAAGTTTGTCGTCGACGTTAGTCGAAAAATGTGTGTCTGGGTGGAATAATATTGGCTCACTCGCTGATGAGCAATCATTAGCCAACATTATTTTTGTGAAACACACTGGTCAAAAATCTGGGGCTTAAGACCTTATAATCTTGGTGGTTGAATATGTTTTGTTCAAGAGTTCGAAGTGATTTTTGCCCGGCCCATCCCAACGCGTTTCTTGGATAACTTTCCTGTAATCGTTTTAATACCTCCGCTAGTTTCTCGACTGCACGTGATCTGGTTATGAACCAAACATTTCATGTTTGCAGATCCGAAGCTCGTTGTCCTTGTTTTATTTTTATTGGTCGTCAATAGTAAATTCGGTAGATTTCGAGGCTTGTATAGCTGGTTCATAACTAACTTTTGAACGACAAATATTGCAACAAAAACTTGCCAGAATATTAAAGTCTACCACTTTAGAAGTGCTAACTTTACATCCGTGAATTTTGTACGGTTGGATTAAAGCTTTCATGGATTGAGGATTTTTATAACAAAAGTATTTTAAATTTCTTTGTGGAGAGTTTAAAGAAGATTTGTTATAATCACGGATTAGTGTCCGATAGAAACATTCTATTATAAGGTTTGCAAAAGGGGTTAAGTACCAAAAAAGGAGTTTGTGGATAAATGAGATTTATGAGGAGATTAATTTTCAAGTCCTTGCCGAGACGATTTGAATTTTTGTATGGTAGATCTCGCGATATGAAGAGATTAGGTAAAGATTTGCATTAATCGCGGATTAGGGTCCAGTAGAGGCATAGTATTATTCATTATACTAAAATAAATATTTTTAAATGTGCAAAACTGCAGCAAGAATATGCATTATGTTTGTATAGGTCGGAAATTCGGTTTCGCTACCGAATTGATTTTTGCTAATTTGAATTGAAATTCTCTGGGCAATTCAATGCTCGTGACGTTAACAGTGGTTTTGAACAAAAGTTACAAAAACTGAGGGGTTGACAAAGTAGAAGAGAAGCAAATATGGGAAAACTCATGTTTTGATAAAGTTTTGGAAAGCACACTTTTTGGTCGAGTGCGTTAACGGCATAAACCTCTTCTACCTTCGGGATAGCTTCGAATATTATTCATCCCTTAATTACGAATTCGAACTCGGTTTGGATAGTCGTATCATCACAACATGATAAGGGCATTGTCAAACATAAAATCAAAATGTTTTTGAAATAAGAAAAAAGCTCAAGAGCTTCTCTCGTAGGTAGGTACCTACCTAATTATCTTTTAATACTGTTTACCGCTCTAATGAACACATAAATACTACAGTCAGTCGTCAGTATTAAGGTAGAAAATCAAAAGAATTACACTTCGACCGAAAGAAAAGACTTGCAAAGTAATTAAAAAGTTGTAACATTATCAACGTTCCATCGAAATTGTATTCGAGAATTTCTCTTTTTTGAAAAAGTGGAGATGATTTGTATTTGAAAATTTTCATTGCCACCCGCCGAGGAATTCTTTTCCGCCAAGTCGCACAGGAATCTTTCATTTATTTGCTTTAGCTATCGTTCACATGCCATGTTGCCAGTTGCCTCCATCCCAACCCTTATTTGTGTGGAGTGTGCCGGTGCCGCACCGCCAGGTGCAAACGTTATCTACCAATAAAATTCCTGGCAAGGAGTTTGTCTGTTGCTACTTCGCGGTTCAATGGGTTCCATAATTATTTACAAGGATCGCAGTGCAGTGGGAATATTTTTGGTTTTCCTTATGCCCTCTAAAAATGGACCTGTTCCGTTCAGGAACGGACGAAGCATGTGGTGGGCTGTGTGTCCATCTGGATGACAACTCATCAGTGAAAACGGAAATTTTTTCCATCGTGTCAATAGAACCGCTCCCGTGTTGGATCTTGAACATAATTGAAATGAAAATAGGTATGTCCTGGATGCCTGCTTGCAATGTGCGTATATTAAGGTGTTCAGGATCACAGGGATGTTTTCGGTTTCTAAGTAAGCATCAAATTCGGAAGCAATTAATTCACCTGCCAGAGCGCGAAATGGTAGCATATGCCCTTGTTGGTCGAGTGGGATTTCATGTACTTTTCGATGGACCAAAAATGGTTGCTTACTGGAATTTCATGTTCGAAACGTAAGTTGTGTGCCATTCTCTAAAACGAAAAAGTTACAATTCTAAGATATTTATAGACAAGTTACTTAAAAAACGTCTTTATCAATCTCGCATGCCAAATTTCCACTCAAAAGGATATTAACAAACGGTTAATTTTTTGAAATTATTTGAAAAGGACACTGAAACAAAAGTAGAAAACTAAAATAGCTACCTGCCGAGTATGCCTACCTACCAACAAGGAAGCATTAATGTTAATTTAACGTTAAATTTTCTGGAAGGGTGCACTATGCACCGCGCATTTCACTCACTAGCCAGGAACAAGGGTGTGAGTTGCGGTGTCCACTGTTCCAAAACATATACTCCAGCTGCATCTGACACAATCTAGTGAGCTATGAGTAAGAAGTTCACTCACACCAGACGCAGTTGTTGTGTTCTGTCAGTCAATGCAGCAAATTCAGTTTTTTCCAAGTAATTTCCACCGCCGCCATTTCTATTCAGACCAGACCGATAGTGAAGGCTCCTCTAGTACGGAAATAATATCAAAAAAAAAAAAACCAAAACTCCCTCACAGTTATTTGATCAATAATCCAGCGATTGCCACTATCATCATCGGCGTCGTCGTTAAAATTTAGTAACTGCGTCGTGTCGGTTCGGGGAGTGAATTTGCAGTTGTTAAGCAGTCAGTTAAATAGTGACTTACTACGAGTTTCTTCCTGATTAGATATTATAGTGGCGTGGTAACGATGGTGAAAAGGGGTTCAGGTGTTATAAACAGGAAATCCCGTCATAGATAAAAATTGTTTTGTGAATTTCCAAGTGATTTGTTAAAAAGAAAAAGTTTATTGGCAACAAAAAGTTGCAACCAAGTGGGATTTTTGTGTGGAAAATTCTCTTTAATTGGAATGTGAGCGGGGGATCATTCATTATGCAACTATGGATATGGATAAACTTTAAGCAAGGACTTGAAGTAAGTTGTGTAAATCTCAATCTGGAAACATCTAATCCGTGGATATCACGAAAGGCTTCGGAAAACAAAAGTTCTCTTCTGCTTGTCGTGTCCACATAAATTATTAAGACATACTGACCGAGAAAAATATCTAAGAACTAAAAAACATCGTCTTTAAATTGTTTTAGACCACAACTTTTGAACACTTGCTTCACATAACTGATATTACACACGTTTGCAAAAAAAAAACTCGAAGCAATCCAAGGGCCATAATATTCTGAGAGTTCTGAGATTGCTCTTTCCATGCATTTTTCCACGCAACGATGTCCTTTAAACTAATTTTAAAACACCGTCATTAAAACCACCGTCAGTAAGTCGATTTTCAAGGAAATGTTAAACTAACCCTTTTGGGGTTGCTGGTCCTCAATTGGGCGCTTCCCCAGGTGGCGGATAGGCGAATGCTCACCAGTTATGGTAAGTTGGGTACCGGTATGGAAAATATTCGGGGCGGACCAAAGCCAGCAACAAGCGAAAAAACAGGCTATGGTCCGCCCCGAATATCGGCTCCAGAAGCGTCTGTCTCAAAATGAGTGGCTTCCTCACAGCAGTACCTTAAACACCTTTTTCTCTTCCAATATGCAAGTAGAATGGACAACATTTAGATACATGCCTGATGTTTTATGAAATATTCTGCTGGCTATAATATTGCTTTTCTCCGTAAGGGCATAACACTTGCGGAGGTAAGCTTTGGTTTCTGTTCAAAGTATTCATGTTTGGCTCATCAACGTTTGTGTTCGATCGAAAATTACTTTCTTCTTCTATCTTTTCTATCCCCAAATTCTTTCCGCTCGCGATGTGCTTCGCATTTTAAGGGTAATCATATCCCCTTGATCACGAGCATATTATAAAAAAAAAAAAAAAAAAACCTTTGATAAAATGTAAAAAAACCAGTGAGTAAGTGCTACAGTATGTACGCAGAAGTAAAAGTCCTTAAAACGGACCGTTACAATACCCTTTGTTTGTTATTGTTATTTTTCGACATTTTATTAGTGCAAACTTCGAAAAGTGGCGTAGTCCAACCGCCCCTAATTAAAAACTATCAATTATACCACAGATATTTCCAAGTTTAAATGTCCAACGCTCAAATGTGCGTAAAAATGCAATTTTTTGGTTCAAATTCAATATTTTTTAAAAATCGACCCCTAAAAGAGGGCGTGGCTAAAAACTTTGTATGAACGAAATCTGGATTAAAAGCCTGGTATAACCAGCTAATTTTTTTTTTCATTCGTTTCTAAATTAGGCTTTAAGGCCAGTCGAAATTACGTGTTCTGGAAAATTTTAGGTTTCTCTTCATTCTGCCTCCAAATGTTGGGCACGGCCCAATGTCTTGTATGAACAAAATGTAGAACTATGTATTTTCTACATAATATATTAAGTACAATTTTTATCGGTCCGTCCGAAAATTGAACAAGGACCTTTTATGGTAACGTTACGTTGTCCGTCCGTCCAATCGTGTTATAACTTCTGAACGGTTAGTCGTAGAAAAACAAAATTTGGTATGCTTTTAAACTGCGGAAATAGTCAGAGAATCCAACGAAGGCAATTTTTTTTTAGCGGAAATCACGGTTTAATTGCAGTTTGAAATTTCATGGGAAAATTGATTAAAGGTTTTTTAATAGAAGAAGGTATAAGCAGGCAAGAACTTAGCAAACTTAAGACAACGTAGCAAAACTTAAGTTAAGAAAAAACTAAAATTAAATTCAAAAATTTAATTTTTTTAAAATATTGAAAAGTTTTTGAGAAATTTGAAAATGGGGGACGTTTAAGTGTTTGAGGCCATAACGTATAAAACAACACAAAGCAAACCAAATGCTTAAGTCATATTTTCCATAAAAAATTTTAATATTGCCGTTTTTACGCATTTTCGAAAAAAATTGCAAAAATTCACGAAAAAACGTCAAAGGTTGCTAGTCTGTTAACGGTAATGACGATCTAATTTAAATTTGGCTGAAGTGTGAAGCGCTTACAAAGCAAGTTTGCTGCATTTGAAAAATTTGAATATTGCCGTTTCCAACCTTAAATTTTTGTCTTTTTAAACAAACGAAATAGAAAACAACATATTTTACCGTTTTATCAGAAATCCATATCCGCAGAATTTAAAAAAATGTCCAATGGAACGCAGCTAATTCTTAAGTTGAAAAAAAAAACCTAACGCTAATTAAAACCAGTGAGTAAGTGCAGTAAGTGTGAACGCAGAAGTTACAGTCCGTAAAAGGGACCGTTGAATATCCCAACCCTATCCTACATTGTAAAATGCTGATGGCATAGTTTTTTTTGACATTTTATAAGTAATGCAAACTTCAAAAATGGGCGTGGTCCAACCGCTCCTAATTACAAACTATTTATTAAAAGATATTTCCACGTTACACTTAAATGTACGTAAAAATGCAATTTTTTTAGTTCAAATTCAATATTTTTGAAAAATCGACCCCTTAAAGGGAGCGTGGCTAAAAACTTTGTATGAACGAAACCTGGACTGAAGTCTCAAATTTTTTTCAATTTCGAGCAAAAATATTGAGTAAGCTGCATTTAAAAATTTACTCTTAAAATAGATACCACACCCACTAGAGGAGGTGTACCAATAAAATTTGTCTTTTATGTGCCTCACTTTCATTAGAAGATTCTTAATGTCAAATTTTAGCCTTTTAGAACGTCTAACAGTTTTGAAAACTCTGTAGGAAGTTGCACATTTAGACCGATTGTGGGCGTGTGCATGACGTGGTTTCGAAGTTTCAACACCCTAGCTCAAAATTTAAGGCCTTAAAACATGTGACATACAGACGGACGGACATGGCCGATTAGATTCAGAATTCGGTCTCGATCATTTGCCCTTAAGGTCTTGGGGGTCTACTATTATTATTTCACCGTGTTACAAACTTAATATACCTCCTATCCTATGGGATGGGGTATAAAAAAAATCTAGTTTTCTGTTTTATGGATTTTAATTTTTAAAAGTGGTAAAAAGGCCAAGAAAATGTATGTTTTTCCCTTTATTTTCGAAACAATAAGAGGCAAAAATTTAAAATAAATACCGAACATAGTCCATCTATTGAAATTAACCAAAAAACTGAAGCATTTTTGAAATAGTTTATGGTTTTCTAGATGTGCTTGAATACACTTTAGTTGACTGATGTATCGTATCTTCTGGGCCACTTATTTTACATCAACCAAATTTGACACTGGCACAACCATATAAACATTAACCAACACAAGAGCTTTAAAAAAAACGGCAAGCTTATAACAGTTCATTTAAAAACAAGTGAGTAAGTGCAAGAGTTCGTCTGTGACAAACTTCTATATAACCGACCCTGGACAAAGCCTGGCGAATCCTCCTAAATGAGACAAAATCAACGCATGTAAATTTTACTTACAAGAGGGTAATCAACTTACCTCTATTTATAAACTCGGTACAAATTCCGTACGCAAACGAGGCGAAATATTTAGGCATGACCCTAGACGCAAAACTTAAGTGGAAGCCACACGTTAAAAAGAAACGAGATGAACTTGAAATCAAGCTACGAGAACTGAATTGGCTTATCGGACGTTATTCGAAACTAAGCGTATATAACAAACTGCTATTGTATAAGCAAGTGCTAAAACCATCTTGGACGTACGGTATACAACTTTGGGGTTGTACCAAACCAAGCAACATATCTATTTTAGAAACTTTTCAGAATAAGACACTAAGAGCAATCGTAAATGCTCCATGGTATATAAGAAATAGCGATTTACATCGAGATCTAGGCATCGCAACCGTGACCGACGAAGTAAGAAACTTTGCTCGCAAACTTCACACTCGCCTTCACGGCCATTGCAACCACGAAATAATCCGAACTTTGGATCAGACAAATCTTGCACGCCGACTACAACGAACAAGACCGTTGGATCTAGCGTCGTAAGAGGAAACCGCACATAATGACGGTATTGCAGGTGCTTTCGTTGGAAGGTAGCCTGCCAAACGCGATTACTATACAGAAGCATGAACTACTTGTTAAGGAAACTTAGTCGTAGTCTTACAAAGATTGGGAGGTTTTTTAGTGAGTAAGAATCTCACACTACTATGAGCACGCGCGTTCGATTCTCATAGTGCCTATGAAGGTTTTTACCTACCCACGGAAAAAAAAAAAAAAAAAAAAAAAAAAAAAATATAACCGACCCTATATACCGTGTAACACCAAATCTGTAATTTTTTTGTCCCACCAAATCTTTAATTAAAATTCATATATTATTTGTATAGCCACGCCCCCAAAAGTGAGTCTGGGCTAAAAATTAAAATCAATTAAATGTAATTTTGTTAGAATCATGACAAAATGCGTTGAAACCGAAAATTATTGCAGAAACCCCGTTTTTTCCTAAACAAGCCCGTTAAAAGTGGGCGGAGGTCAAAACTTTGTATGGGGCAAACCTAGCAAATAATAATATCTTGAATATTTTTTATATAATTTTTTTTTTTTCGATTTGGAATAAACATTCCGAGAAATCGGGTTTTGAAAGATCTAATATGGTAAAAGTGTGCATGGTCGATATTGTGAGCGGTCCAAAGATTTGTCTGATCCAAAGTTCGGATTATTTCATAGTTGCGATGTCCGCGAAGTCGAGTACTTAGTTTGCGAGCAAAATTTGTAACCTCGTCAGTCACGGTTGCGACTCCGAGATCTCATGGAGCATTAACGATTGCTCGCTCTTTCTTTGTCTCCTCTTGCTCATTCGCCGTTGGCTTTTCTTAATTGCGCCTCACTTACCAAAGGGAGTACTTCGAACCTTTATCGGCAGTCAAACTTTCGAGGTAAGCAGTAGCGACTTTTAAAGTCTTGAAGTTCGTGCTTCATGTTGTTTGAAAGGTGATTCAAGATGGTCTTATCGGGGGTGTTCGCGAACGGATAGGAGGTATATTAAGTTTTATTCATAGTTTGTAAGCCTAAGACCTAGAGGGCATATGATCGGGACCGAATTGTAAGTCGAATAAGTCATGTTCGTCCGCCCATCTGTCGGTAGTTTTTTGGCCTTCAATTTTTAGCTAGGAACTTCAACCTTGATATATGTTCTTTCTAAGTCCCGAAGCAGTACAGGTGTAAATATTCTTGAAATCTGCCTACTGACACACGCCCACTTTACTTACTAGCATGAAAAATCAAAGTTGTCGTAGAATACTGAAATTTGGTATACGATATCCTCGCTTAAGTGTATTGTGATTGGCATTTCAAAACAGCGAAAACCACCCCCATGTGGGCGTGGTCATATTTAATTTTCATTCTTATAAACGGTTTTTTATTCAAAATATTTGCTTTAAACCCAAAAAACGATAGATGTACAGATATATGCGTATCAATCGAATTGAATTAATTTTTGCCACGCCCACTTTTGGGCGCGTTTTTTTAGTATAAACCGAAATTTAAGTATAAAAATGCGATCAACACGTGTATACCACATCTGATAAAAAAATATGTACCAAAAATAATGTTATTGAAAATGGGTTGATGTCAAGCCCCTATTTAAGGAAAGAGATTCTTAACTGACAAATTCTAAATACAATTAAAGTTTATAGAAACTGAAATCTAATAAACAAGATTTATGACGCAATTTGAGATTTTATTCGTGTGTTCAATATCGTGAACTAAGCTGTTCAAAAGTTATGGTCAAACACTTTGAAAGACATCATCCATTTTCAACTCTTCATTTCTCAAAAACTTTTCAATATTTTGAATAGTTAAATTAGAAAAAAATTATAATTAATTTATCTTTGTAAGCATAAATTAATTTATGCTTACAAAGAATTGTCCTCGATGGGTTCTCAGATATGATCAAGACCGATAGGTGAATCGATTAAGCTATGTCCGCCCATCCGTCCGTCAGTCCGTCTGTCCGTGTGTGCTAGGACGCTCAAACTGGGAGTGTAAGTTGGTTTTTATTTTGTACAGACGAAGTGTGAAAATTGGTTAAATCCGCCAATGACCACGCCCACTGCAGGCTTCAATGTAAGACAACCTCTATTTAAAATTTTCTTTCAAAATGCCTTTTGGTCAAGTTAGACAAGGCGTAGGAAGTCAAATTTTTGTATAGAGCAAAAATGGCCCAAAACCTCTAAGAAGGCCAAAATTGGACCGCCCACAATATCGACCATGCCCACTTTTAACATGTTGGATCTTTAAAAACCCGATTTCTCGGAAAGTTCACTCCAAATCGAAAAAAAAAATTATATAACAAATATTAAAGATATTACTATATCCTGATTCTGGTCCATACAAAGTTTTGAGCTCTGACCACTTTTAGGGGGCGTTTTTAGGAAAAACTTTTTTTTTCCGAAATAGTTCTTGGTTTTGACGCATTTTGTCATGATTCTAACGGAACTATGTCCCAACAATAATTTTAATTGATTTTAATTTTTAGCCAAGACCCACTTTTGGGGGCGTGGCCTATTCAAATAATATATGAATTCGTTACAAAAAATTTAAGATTTGGTGTTACACAGCATATAGGGTCGGATATAGAAGTTTGTCACAGAAAAACTCCACTTACTCACTTGTTTTGTGAAGGTAATCACAGGAGGGTGGTGTTGCCTTCTTCATAAAACAAAATTTAAACTGTGAGTATGAGTTCGAATGCTGTTCCTTTTGTAGCGCCGATATGATCAAAACTTCTTGCACTATAGAAGCACAGAATTTTTTTTTTTCTGTGTTTTTATCGTTTTCATGATAAAAGTAAAGATATTTTCATTGGCGATTTAACTTCAGTTTTAAGTAGGGAGAATCCCTGTAACCTGTACATTGTTGGTAATATTATCATAGATATCTTAAGTACCTCTGTAGATACACTAAATTATGTGGGCTTAAACTCGGCGAATTGATAAGAGTCCTGTATATCAATGTCCCAACAAGAATTTCGGATTCAACTGAAACCTGCATTGATCATATCTATGCCAGACTTGATTCTAATGCCAATATATCTCTTGTCAGCACTGTGTCTGATTTAAGTATTACTGATCACTGCATGACATGCCTCTTTATTTCGAATGTAGTTAAATCACCTGTTGTAGTGAAAACTCATACCAAAATAATCAATCTTGTTGACTTTGTTAAGTTAAATGCACGTTTGCTTCATGAAACCTGGACTTTTGTTTAGTTATCGTGAAAATGATCCCTCTTCTGCCTTGGACTATTTTGTTGACATTTTAAAGAGCCATGTAGAAATGTGCACGGAATATATAACACGTCTAAGCTAAGTTACTAGGAAACTCAAACCCTGGATGACCAAACATCTTTTGGAAAAAATTGTAATTAAAAATGAACTACGTATTAAATGCAGAAAACATCCAAGTAATACTAGGCTTCGGAAGAAGTATCGAAACATGTGCAAGTAAATATATAAAAATTTTAGTTCTTTGTACAAAGAAAGCTATTATGTAAATTAAATAAATTCAATGGAGTTAAAGGTGACTCAAAGCAGGAGTGAGAAATCATAAATGAATTATTTAATAAAACTGTTCCTTCTGATACACCGACGCGGCGTGTATTAAAATTAATAATACTGAAATTACCAATCAAGCTTTGGTAGCCTCCAGCTTTAATGATTTTTTACTGAGGTTGCTTTAAACACGCTCTCAAATACAGGTTTCAAAGATACCAATATGTATTGTCAAGTTTGTAGCCTGAGATGTGAGAGTAACCTTCGAAACAGCTTTTATTTTGAGCCAATTTCATCCTTCGAATTGCACACGCAGATCATGTTATTGAACAAATCAAAATCTTTCACTCGAAATAGTTACTCTAATGCTTTTATTAATAAATTTTTTATAAAAATGTATATAATGGCATTTTCCTGCTTTCCGTTTTTCTCAAATTATTTGAGAAAGTTATCAAAAACAGAAAAAAACATTCCTTTTTCAGTCTAAATCAATTTGGTTTCAGAGCCGGTAAGTCAACAGAAGATGCTCTTTTAGATTTCTGTAAGCAAGTTTATACAAGCTTGAATAAAAACAAGATCACTGATGCGTTGCTCATAGCCATAACGAAGGCTTTCGACACAGTGTATCATACTCTGTTAGTCTGAAAATTAAGAAAAGCTGTTTTTCGAGGATTCATTTTGGATTGGTTTTCCCCATTTCTTCAAAGCAGAAAACAAGTTGTAAAAAATTGGCCAATCTTTTTGTGATATTTATATAACCGTGATATTGAAACGGGGGTTCCACAAGGATCAGTCCCATCCTTTTTCTAATTTTTATTAATTCCGTCCTTAGCCTCCCACTAAAAGGTAAGAAAACCAGTTTTGCTTATTACATTGCCTGTTCGTACTCAACTGTTTCCGTTTCAAAACTGGTTGCCGACTTTAGAGCTATTGAGACAGTGGTTTAAAATACACAAGCTGGTATTCCACAACTTAATAGTTGCCCTCCACCTATAATATTTCACAGTTGTGACTGCAAGCGTATGTTATTTAGTACTGAGACCTGTTGTACAATGCCAAATGAGTCAACTTCTTGTGATACTAATGAAGCTTGTTTGCAGAATTGTATCCTAATTGAAAGTGTATCTACATTTAAATATCTAGGTCTTCTTTTAGACTCTCAAATGAATTGGAACTCACATACCTTGCTGTTTAAAAAGTATCTGTTGAGAGCTACTTATATAATGTATCATCTAAAGAGATTGTGCTCCCAAAAGCTCCTTCAAACCGTCTAATATGCCTTAATACAATCAAAACTGCAATATGGTCTGGAGTGCTGCGGTGGCACCTACAACGGTGGCTGTTAGAATTATATGGAAAAAAAAGCCATCGAGAACATACTTTTCCGCTTTTCCTGAAGTCAAAAGTACTGCCTTTGAAACATCTTTACTTTTACAAAGTCTTGAAAATATTTTTTCGTAGGAGCGGTAACTTTCCAAACCAAGTCATTCCTATTTATCAACTTCGGAGTGCTGAAAGAAGACTCGCTTTCATTCCACCTCATGGTTCCCAACAGTTTCTAAATTTCTACTCGTCTATCTATAGCGCCTAGATTATAAAGGGTCCGCCAAATAACTTCTTTTTTTTAAAATGCTATAAAAAAAACTGCTGAATATTTTCTAAAATTTCTTTTTTTATTTGAAAGTACAATTCTTCCGGTTAATAATGGAAAATAATTTCATTCAAATGGCTGCCTCGGCTGGCCATGCAGTAGCCTACATGATCGGTCTAATTTTTAAGCACATTATCGATTGTGTGCAGCTGTATTACTCCAATTGCTTCACGAATATTGTCCTTTAAAGCGTCAATTGCGTCAAAAGCGTCTTATTTTTTACGATACCCTACAAATAATAGTCAAACGATGTCAAATCGCAGCTCCAAGGTGGCCAAACGACATCAACTCTGCGGCTGATAATGCGATCTTCAAAAACAGGGCGCAATACATAGAATGTTTTGTGTGGCACGTAGCGCCGTCCTGTTGAAACCAGATGTTGCCAATATTTTCTTCTTCTATTTTTGTGAAGAAAAATTCATTCAACATGGCCCGATAACGATCGCCATTGACTGTAACGGCCACTCCTTGCTCATTTTCGAAGAAAAATTGCCCAATTATGCCTCTGGACCAAAATCCGCACCAAACAGTGACTCGTTTTGGGTGTATCGGCTTTTCAATGTATGCGTGCGGGTTTTCTGTGCCCCAAATGCGACTATTTTGCTTGCTTACATACCCGCCAAGATCAAAATGAGCTTCATCTGAAAAGATGGTTTTTTTTTGGCAAAGTCGGCATCTTCTCTAAGCCTAATTTTCAAAGTACTGTCGCAGTATTTCCCAGTGTTATTCAAGCGTCTGATTTCACCTGTCAAATCAGACATGAGCTAAGTGTTACCATTCACGAAATAAGCACTTGTTAGCGAATTCACGAAATAAGCACAACGAGAAATAATCACCATAGACCCCCAAGACCTTAAGGGCAAATGATCGAGACCAAATTGTAAGTCGAATGAGCCATGTCCGTCCGTCCGTCTGTCCGTCCGACGGTAGTTCTTAGGCCTTAAATGTTGAGGTAGGAACTTGAAACTTAATATCTGTTCTTTCGAGGTCCCGAAGTAGTACAAGTGTAAAATTTTTTGAAATCCGCTTACTGACACGCTCATTTTAGTTATTAGCATGAAAAATCAAAGTTGTCGTAGGAAGCTGAAATTTGGTATGCGATATCCTCGCTTAAAACAATTGTGATTGGTATTTTAAAAAAAAAGCGAAAACCGTCTCCTTGTAGGTCATATATAATATGCATTCTAATAAACGGTTTTTATTTGATAAATTTGCTGTAAATCCAAAAAACTTGCACTATAAAATGTTCAGATATGTGCGTAAGCTATTAACTCAAATGAATAAATTTTTGCCACGCCGACCTTTGGTGGCGTTTTTAAGTAAAAAATCAAATTTTTAATAAAAGACTGCGATCAACACGTGTATACTGCATCCGATAAAAAAAAATTATGTTATTGAAAAGGGATTTATGCCACACACCTTTTTTAAGAAAGAAGATTCTTAACTGACGAATTCTTAACACAATTAAAGTAAACAGAATCTGAAATTTAACAACCAATAGTTCTGACGCATTTTGGAGCTTGACAGTGGTCAATTGGTATGGGGTATCCAACGATTCTTCTGGGCGGATTGTTACCCTCCCTCTAGTTTTTTTTTTAAACTTTATTGGTTAATTAATTTTGTAGATTGAAAATTCTCTGTAACCTCTGTACAAGACATTGCATTGTTGCAATAAAAATTGAATTGAATTGTGTATCCAGTGCCGATTGCTGAATAATCAGGCTTGGTGGCATGTTATTCTTGCATTTATCCTTTGATCGATTATTTTTTTTAATGTGTTCATAATCGAACTTCCACCTATTTCTCATCATTTTAAAAAGTTCGGTTTGGATACACAAGCATTTCTTTTCTGACAGTATTTTTTTTTTTAAATTTCTTACTTATCATTATGCTTTTGTGAACATCAATATTTTTTAATAATAATTTCTATTTCATTTCAAATAAAAAGAAATGTTGTTGTTCATAATTGAATTTCCACCACTGTATCTGCCAAAAAACGTGTAGACTTAAAAGAAAAAAAAATAGAGTGGCGCACCAGCTCGAGGTGCACCAGGGCAAACCTCTCAACAATGTCATGTGTGTGCTGATTTCTTCACATACAAGGGGACCTTCTTTACATACAAGCGTGGGGGAGGTGAGTCTTCCCTTCAAGAAGTTAGTTTTTCAAGACAAATGCTACTCTTAGAAGCCTTGTTTTGTTAGACCCTCGCGGAGTGGGGACCGTGAAAAATCGTGAAAATCCAAAAAACCCGTCATGAATTTGAATTTATTTCAGAAGAGCATTATTCCAGCAACATTATAAGTTTTTTTTAAGTGTATCGTTATGCATCTTATATCAGCATCACTTAAATATATATAGGATCCATTTCCCCCGGCATTGTTAGCGGGGATAGCCCCTGCGCTACGCACGTTTAGGTTTTGCTACTAAATATCACAAGACTTTAATGCTTTTTAATTAAAAAACTGATTGCACAAATAAGGCTTGCTTCTTCTTTGAAAATCCCTAACCCCGAAATGAAGCAAACAAATAATGTCGGATACATAAAATTTTCACTAATTTGCTTTCTATTTTTCTGTATCCACTTATGTTTCATCACTTTTCAGTTTTACCCATCGAACAGAAACAAATATTTAATTCAAAAAAATATTTCAAAATTCAGAATATTTAAATGGAAAAAAAGTGTATCCTGAACCTGAATTGAATGATTCGCGTGCTCTGTCATCGGCCATCATGTGTTCGTTTTCTTCGTTTACCTCAAGAATGAACAGGTGTATACCTACAACAGTCTACACATACAGCAAAGGAAATATATTGAAAATAGCGTCCTTAGTGATTTCGTCATAGAAACCTCTCAGTCTACGGTTGAGGTTAATTTCATGGCAACACCCTATGCCAAAGTCCTTGCCAAATATATTTTTTGTCATAAATACCAAAAAATAAAACTCGACTACACCGTATACTTGTTCCTGTGGGTATATTTTCTCTTTCCACTTACTTATTAGGAATTTTTTTTCCTTTCCTTTATTATTTGACGAAAAACTCTACATTCTTAATATTAAATTTTGACATTGACTTTTGATCTTTATTGAGTAGGCCGACTTTCCCTCTTTGCAGGCTGTATTCAGCTCCACACAAATTAAGCCAGTAGCATTTGAATAAAATTCCAAGGGAAAAGGATCAACAAATTTTAGTCAGAGCCTTAACAAACTTTTACACAAAAAAACGAAGCTTATTTTTTATAACAAAAATGACAACAAGCCTTGCAACGCAAAGAAGTTTTGTGATAGCTAATCCTTCGACAAATGTTGGAAACACCAACTCCACTACAGCAACAACTAGCCGCGTCCTATTGAACAATAACGAAATTAAGAACGAGGTGATAAGCATCTCGACGGAGAACAGCCTCGGTACCGAGAATGGATTACAACTTGAGGATGTCCTAGCCGAGGTATGCTCGATTGAATTTAAACAAAATTGGATAAAATTTTTGATCAAATTATTTGTACTAGAAGAGAATTATCATCCAGACCGAAAACGATGATATGCCGGTGTTGGATGTCGTACCAATTGATGCTTCCGACTCCAGCAATGGAGGAAGTGAAAGCATGCATGACTTAAGTGCAATTAAAGATGGCGTTGAACTGGCCCAGGTGACTGTTGTGCAGGCGCCAAATGCCGAGGATGGAAACAGTCCACAATATATTACGGTTACAGGTGAGTTTTTATTTACAACATTTTTTTCAATCCTCTTTTAATTGGCAAGCGACATACTGCCGGCAAACGTGCCGCACGATATTTAGCCGCAAATCTTCTGAGCACAGAATTCCGCTTAGTTTCTTTTGGTTTTTTTTTTTATAGCTTATTTTCGGCTATGAAAAACTCTTCAGCACTTTTCACGTATTCAGAAAAACATCGAATTAAAGTTAAGAACAAAACTTGATCCCGGAATTTGTGTGGAAGCCTCGTGTAATTGTCGCCTAGTCTCATTGAAACATTGTTGTTAATAGAGCGACAGTGTGCCGCACGCTTTTCTGTCACTTTGTTTTGCTCATTACAAGGTTTTCTTGGTAAAATGAAAGCGGAGCATGATTCCGGGTATTACAAAAAGAGTAGCTGTCCTGTGACATCCGATTTCAATCGAAAAGAAAGTATTTTTGCGTTCCTGAATATATTTTAGGGATATAAAAAACAAACAATTTATATTTATTAAGCGGCGCATCCTAAAACCTCGGTGACCCTACCTTAGCAACATATTTTGAAAGTTTCTCAAAGGGTTTTTCAAGGAGGTCGGGTAAGATGTTGGAATGGAATAAAACAAAATGTTTGTGAGGTATTTGCAAAGCTAATTTGAAAGGCCACATGTAATTACGTATAAAATATGTAATCGTTTAAATGCCCCTATTTAAACGATTACATATTAACGTACACTCTACCCTAAGAATCTTCCCCTTTTTAATGGGTTTTTTTAATATGAATTCAGCTGATGTTTACCTTAAGCGCACCGGTGGTTTGTTCGCCTTGACCTACGACTTCAGGTAGGGAAGGTTAGGTTAGGTTGGGTGGCTGTCCCCGCTGGGCACACACTTAGACCAAAGGAGGTCCATTGTGACACCACTTGTAGGACCAGAGTTACCAGCCCGAGGACCTTAATGATGACTACCCGTTTGGGTGGGAGTGGTCTAGGCAACCAGTGACGGTATAAACCTGTACCGAAGGTCACCAAAGTTTGATTGGTTGGGACATGCTCGAGGGTAATGAAGGCTGGGGGTAACCGTTTCGGTGTTAACCGCTGTCAGCAGAGTTGAGGGGGGCCAGTGAGTGACTTCCTGAAGGAAGGGTGGTCTCGTAACTGGTGGACTCCAGATGGGAATTTTCCTTGTTGATAAGGATTGGGAGGGGGGGGAGTTGCTTGAAGTTGAGAAGGGGTTGGGGGTACGACTTCAGGTAACCCCGAAAGAAAAAGTCCAGCCAATTTCCGTCACCTCAACGCTATGAAAGTTATCCTTACCCTCAAAATCTTAAATGTAGAAAGTCAATCGTGGTGTCCACTGTGTGGCACGTAGCGACGCACTGCTGGAATACCTTGCCGTCTATGTAAATAAGGTATAATTTAGGTCATAAGAAAGATCTTATCATCGTTCAGTAAATAGCGTTCATCATTTAAGGTGGCCGCTCGTAAGGTAGCAGGTCGTTTCCAAAAAAATACGAACGGATGCCACCGGCCGAAAACCGAAAACATAATTTTAGGGTATCAATTTCACCTGATGAACATCTTATGCATTGGTGTCGTCCCCTTATTAAACAAGTAAGTAAGTGCAAGAGCTCGTCTGTGACGAACTTCTAAATACCCGACCCTCTTTACCCATTAACGCCAATTTAAAAATTTTTTGGTCTGTTTCATATACTGAATGTCAATTATTTGTATTAGCCAAGCCCTTAGGGGCGTAGGCTGAAAATTAAAATCAATTAACTCTAATTTCGGTAGAATCACGAGAAAATGTGTTAAAAGCGAATATTAATACTTAAAAAAAAACAGTTTTTTTCCCAAAAACGCCCCCTAAAAGTGGGTAGAGCTCAATGCTTTGTGTGCAATAAACCTAGAAAATGGTAACATCTTTAATATTTGTCATATAATTTTTTTTTCCAATTTAGAACGAATTTCCCGAGAAATCAGGTTTTCAAAGATTTAAAATGTTAAAAGTGGGCATGGGCAATAGAGTGTGCGGTCCAATTTTTGTCTAATTAAAGGCTTCTGGTCGATATTGCTCTCTACCAAAATTTGAGTTCATATGTTTTGTCTATCGTGACCTAAAAGCATTTTGAAATAAAATGTAAATTTGAGGTCTGACATTGAAGGCAATTGTGGGCGTGGCTGTGGGCGGATTTTCTCAATTTTCATACTTTGTCTGTAAAAAATGAGAACCAAGCAACGCTGCAAGTTTCAGTTTCCTAGCTCAATTATAAAGACCTCAAAACTGCATACATATGGACAGACGGACGGACATGGCTTTATCGACTGACCTGTCGGTCTCGATCATATCTCTAAAAGGTCTTAGGGGTCTACGGTAATTATTTCACTGTGTTACAAACTATGTAACACATTAAAATTAATATACCCTCGGTCGGGTATAAAAATGCGCCTAGTTGCTTAAAATTAGTGAAAAATTAAAAATAAATAAATAGAGTGGCGCAACAGCTCGAGATAAACCAGGGCCAACTTCTCAATAATGTATGCTGGTGTGTTAATTTCTTTGTCTTGGGGACCTTCAATTTTTTGCCGAATCCGAACCGCACTTTGAAAAGCTTTTCAGAGAATTGATACGGGGACCGTGAAAAAAAACGAAAATTGAAAGTACTGACTTGCGAATGTTGGCTGACGTCTGATTGTTTACAGAACCGGTAATTTTGAAGATGGCTGCTTAAAATGTCGAATAGCCGAATGAAAGGGCCCACCAGTCACCACGTATACCGTAAAATGAGTGCAGTCCAAAGACGCGCGGATTTGCTTGCCACAGGTAGCTAAAAACTTGGGCCATAATTGAAAACCCCTTTATTTGCTCGTTTTTTTGCGGAGAGAACAAGTCTGCAAGGCCGTAACCAGGGGGGGGTCACAGGGGTTTGATCCCCCCGAAATTTTGTAGAAGTGAAATTTTTTTAAAGAGAATAGAGCAATAATGTCGGTTACACGATATTGTTTTCAGAACTTTGGCAGTGATTACTTTTTATGCTTGTGGTGATGCTTTTAAGCCCCGTATTGCAATGGTTATTATGTACAACAACTTTGCACGAGGTCCCAGGCTCGAATCCCGAATGGGGCCTAAAGAGTTTTTTCACGGCCGCAACTTCGCCAAGGTCAAACGAAAGCTCCGAGAGTCCGTCTATATGTGTGGAGGTTTTAGGTCTTCAGAATTAAGCTAGAGAGTTGAAACTTGGGCCCAGCTTGGTCCTAATGTTGCACAAACGAATTGCTAAAATTGGTAAAATCCACTTACTACCACGCCTACAATTGACATGATTATCAGACAACCTCAAATTTACACTTTATTTCAAAATTCGTTTGGTCAGGTTTAACAAAGCGCCAGGAATTAAAATTTTGGTGTAAGGCATAAGTGGCCAGAAACCTTTACCAAGGCAAAAATTTAACCGCCCACACCATCGGCCGTGACCAAGTTTAACATGTTAGAAAGATATTTAAAAACCTGATTTCTCGGAAAATTCATTCAAAATCGAAAAACAAATTATGCCAAATATTAAGGATATTTCTGTCCGCTAAGTTTATTACACACAAAAGTATTGAGCCACCCACTTCTAGGGGGCGCTTTTAGGAAAAAACTGTTTTTTTTTGTTAATGAATAAATTTTTGCTTTTAGAGAAAATGCGTTTTCTCAGATTCTAACGAAAAAAGACTTAACTGAGTTTAATTTTCAGCCCGCCCCCATTTTCGGAGACTTGATGGATACAATTAATTGACATATATTAAATGAATTCAGGCCAAGGTTAGAAGTTTAGGTTAAAAAGGCATGTGGTGAAAAAAGTCTCTCAAACATTACACTAGACACCAAAACGGGCCCCATCGCGATCCCTGGGGAACCAGTTGAAATTAACTATCGAAAGGCTAAACAACCTAAACATTCTTCCTGGTGAAACAGACAATTTCCCTGCAATAGCCAAGAAGGGCTTTGAAATTAGTCTACTTTAGCTAAACTTTCGAAGAAATGTTCCCCTCAAAAATTTCCTGCGTATACGCGAAATAACCTCGCATTAGCACAGTATGTGTGTTATTGCAGACGAACGCGTGCACTAAATCACTTGTTTTTAGTTGGAACGAGTCAAAGGTTGGGCACAATCAATGCTAGGCCAACATTTTTTCTATCGCCCTAAAGACAATTAAAAATTATGCTGCATACGAAATAACAGTGTGCTTGTGCTATTGTCATATAACTTTTATGTGATTTTACAGCCTTTAAAAAATAGAGGCGTTCGTAAACACAAGCCTGTAGTGGGCCTGTCTGTTTGCGGAATTAGTTGATTTCCGAAATTAACCTTATAAAATGGAAGCGACCGCCAAATTTCAGCTGTCTAGTTCAAAACTTACAATCTGGAGGTTGTTAACATCCGGATGGACACTGCAAATCAATTCTCCTGTCGGTCTCGTTCATATCTTTTTAAGGGTCTACCTACGGTGATAACTTCACTGCGTTACAAACTTAAACTTAATACAAAAAAAAAAATTTTCAAAGATCAAATCCGCCCCCAAAATATTTCTCTGGCTATGGCCTTGCAAATCTGAGAAAGTTAACTACAGATTAGCCACGGATTGGGGTCAAAACTTTGTCGAGGTCAAAATTATTTGTAACAAAATTGTGCCTTCAAAATTCAGCTTTTCAAAACTCTGCTTATCCCTGCAAATCCCTCTGCTAGTTTGCTCAAAGAGGCAGAACAAGCTGGAAAGTTCAGGAAAAGTTTTTCCCACAACTGCTCCAGAGAGTGTGTCCAATTTGTCATCTATTCGAGGCAAAGTGTAGCGGTCCTTTGTGACATCCGTAAGCCTCCGGTAATCTACGCAGAATCGAGTGCTGCGATTCTTCTTTTTCACCAGTACAACAGGCGACGCCCACGGACTTCTCAAGCTTTCAATCAAACCTTCTTTTTTCATGGTCGATATCATGCGGATTGGTCTACCATCTCCAATGTCACTGCTGTGTTGCACTAAGTGTGTTCGACCATAGTCTCCATCCTGTGACGCAAATATATCAGCAAACTCGCCAATGAGATTCTCCGCTATGGTTTGCTGCTCCTGATTTAGCTCACAGTCTAGCTAAACAGTCTAGTGTAGCCTTATATACCTCGGTCAATTTTGATGGAGAGACTCGACTCGCAGACTCACTCTCAGGTACTGTCGAAATGGCTGCAATGGGTACGCATCTTCCAATCACCTCTCCTTGTCTGAGCCTAACGGTGCGCTTATTTGGACTCATCAGTCTTACCGGCACCATATTGTTCTTGAGCTCTGCAAGAATTTTTCCCACGACGTAACTTTTAAATTCTTTTTTGTTATCTGGCTCAATGAGATAGAATCGGTGGTTTCCAGGATCACCCTCCAAACGTGTCCAAAGAACTGTCTCTGAAGAGGGCCGCAGAACTTCATCGCTTCCCAGTATTGCTTGAAGATTAACAGCGTTGTGGTTTTCGTATACCATAAGGATCTCGACCTTAGTACCTGCATTCGAAAGTCAAGAATTACCTCGTGTGCCTTCATGAAGTCCACTCCAATGGTGCTTTCGTCGCATATGTCGGCTACCAAGAATGCACGTGAGAAGTTCAATCCCTCTAGTTGTATCTGTAGCTGCAGCTCCCCGTATACTTTGGCCGCTTCTCCTGTAGCTGTCTTCAGACTGTAGCTGCTGGTGTTATGTAGCCACACATTTTCTGTTGGCGATGATTGCCTCTACTGTCAGACTCTTGTTGCAGCGTTTTGTTTGCGAGACTTGTATGATGGTCCTGGGGGAGTCGATTCCATCAACCAACTTCTGCCCCGTGAAGCTGGTTCTTAGGCGTTTTCCGAATGCTGTTGCTCCGCAGCTTGTCCAGCAGGTTGAACGTTGTCCCTGCCAGATGCTTCTTCATTTTGCCTTCTTCTAGCGCAATGTGGGCAGCTTGCTTGTCTAGCTGGAGCTCTGCACTGTCGCTGTAGGTGTCCAAGCTTGTTATAAATCCAGCATCTCAATTGTCCCCGAGTGGTGTTCGTGTTTTGCCTTTCGATGTCGGTGCGCTGACATAAGAACTTTAACGTAGCCATTTCCCTGATGCAATGGCTACCTTGTGAAGCTTGGTCTGCAGCGTCCATTGTCAGGGCGAATGCTTGTGCTTCAGCGAGAGTCTACTTACCTGCCATTTGCAGTTTTCCATCCGCAATGGCATTATAAACGCATCGGTTGCGGACCCGTTTATTATCTCGCTGCTGGTGTTGGGATAGGACAAATTCGCCAATCGCTCGATGTCGGCCTGCAACTGTTGAAGCGTCTCACCCCTTGTCTGAACTCTTCGGCGCAACTGGGCCCGGTAAACTTGCTGCATGTGGTCATCGCCAAACCGCATCTCGACTCGATGGCACTCGCCATAGTCCTCATCATAGCCCCTTTGTTTTTATTCAGGGATGGTCTGCAGCAATTTGGCAGCTGCTCCTCTGGACGCAAGCGTGAGAGCAATCGATTTACCTTCATTGTCCCAGTTATTAGTTAACGCTGCAGTTTCGAATCGTCTCTTTTAAATCGACCATGATATTTGACCATCGAATGCAAACGGATGCATTTCTTTCCGCCGTGCACCGTCAGATAAACTATCTCTTTCTAAACGATTCGAGTTCATCAGCCAGTTGTTCTACTTCCGACTTGACTTCAGTAAATTTTTTTCTCCACACTTTCAATTTTTTTATCTATTTCTTGGGCCTTTTCCTCAAAAAGCGCGTTATGGGAATCGATTTTGCTTTCTTGAACTTTCTTCTGCTCATCGAACTTAGGATCTAGTTTTTTGTCGAGAACATTCTTTTGTTTTTTTTTTTGTCACTATCTAGAGTTTCTTATTTGCTTTCGAGAGCGTTCTTTTGTTCGTTAAACTTTTCCAACAGCAACATCATGAAAGCGGGCATTTCACTTACTGTGCTTTGTTGCTATTCTGCTTGCACATAGAACGCATTGTAACTGGGTCTCCGCCTTCATCTGTAAAAACGTCCTGGAGTCAGAGCAATAATTCCTTTTTAGCCCTGAAATGGCTAACGTTTAAGTCACCGACGCTATTTACGAACAATATCTCTAGAAAATTTCTAGAAAAATTCTCTAGAAATCTCTGAACAAATGTTTATAATTAACTTGCGATCAATGGGTTCTCGCGAGCGGAAAAAATTTGAGGATAGAAAAGACAGAAGAGAAAAGTAATCATCATAGGCAGTACGGAATATGAAAACTCTGCACAGAAACACCAAAGCTTGCCCCCGCAAGTGTTATGCCTTTACGGAGAAAAGCAATAATGTTATATTTAAAGCAATAATGTTATAATTATATATAGCAGAGTATTTCATAAATGCATCTGGCATGCATATAATTGTTGTCCATTCTATTTGTATATTGGAAGAGAAAAAGGTGTTTAATATTCGGCCGACCGTAACCTCGATAACAGACGCCGACCAGAAGGCGCTCATTTTCGACAGACGCTCCTGGACTTTTAGTTTTTTGCTGGTTTTGGTCCGTCCCGGATATTTTCCATACCGGTACCCACAATACTTATCCGCACCTGGGGACATCCATTTAAAAATAAAACCCAGTAGCGTCTGATACATAGTGTGAGGCAAACTCGTCGGCGTCTGATCCCAGAGGGGCGGCTGAACTCTAAACAGTTAAATTCCAAGAGCGTCTCTCTCGGGATGAGCGGCTTCTTGGTCGGCGTTTGTTGTCCATGTTAGGATCGGCCGGTAAGGAACCTGGCAGCTAGGTATAAAATGCAAAATGTCTCATCGCTAACGCCGAAGGAACTGGAACTGGTTGAGGAGGCTAAAAAGTATCAGCTCGATGCTACTGGCATCTGTTCAACTAAGTGGAAAGGTTTCGGAACCAGAAACTTCGCTGATGGGTGCAGACTTTTCTGGTCTGGCGTCCCACATAACATGACTGCACAGGCGGGTATGGGGATACTCACAAGCCCCCGGCTGTCGGAAAACGTATTGGAGTTTATGCCATTGGGAGGTAGGGTTTTGATCTTAAAGCTTAAGCTTGAGCGACCGACTTTGGCTTTAGTGCAGGTGTACGCACCCAACCTAGAGTCAGAGTATCCGGCCTTCTTGAACGAAGTTGATGCTGCGCTGGATAGAGTGGCAGATATGGGCTTCTTCCTCCAGATGGGCGACTTCAATGCTCATGTGGGTACGGACGACAGTACTTGGAGAAGTGTGATTGGGAGGCACGGTGACCCGGATCAAATAAGGAACGGACACAGTTTAAATCAGAGTTCCTTGATTGATTTCTTTGCGGTACGATCGTGTGTTCAAAAAAAGATTTGTGATGTTCACGTTTTGAGAGGAGTTGAGTTGTCAACTGATCACCACCTAGTGTTGTGCAAATTGCGCTTTAGCAACAGTATGGAAAGGTTACAGGATGCTGAATCTGATTGCGGGGAGCAATTTGAACGGTACGTTTCGGAGAAGTTTGAACAAATTCCACCTGACCTTTTAAATGTAGAGGAAGAGTGGCAGCTGTTTTCATCGGCAGACATTGCCACTGCAAGAAATGCTGAAACAAGACATTTTGGCAAGCTATACGCTGACTCAGAGGAAGGAAGTTGAATATCGTTCAAGAAGTAAAATCCCCAAAGACGGTACACTTCTTTCAAATGAGAACGACGTCTTACGCAGATGGAGCGAGCACTTTACGGAGCTGCTCAATCCCCAACAGGGCCATGGCTCACGAGATTAGGGCGAAGAATAGTCCTACAGTAGATGAAGTCACTGCCGCGATTAAAGTGCTTAACGTTGGTAAGTCTGCTGGAGTTGATGAAATCCGGCCAGAAAGCTCAAGGCAATGGGTGAAGAAGGTGTTTAATGGTTAACACGTGTCATTAAGGCGGCTTGAGATAGAGGGAAGGCACCTAGCGATAGTTCCCATTTTCAAAAAAGCGGACTAGAGAGATTGCCCTTACTATAGGGGTGTATCACTTTTAAATCTTCCAGGGAAAGTATGCGGGAAGGTGTTGAAAGTGCGTTCCAGAGTGCGTACCTTTGCTGCGGTAAGACAAATGCGGCTTTCAGCCTTGCAGAGGCACAATCGACCAGCTTTTCACTCTAAAGGTTATTCTTGTGAAGGCCTGGGAATATGCCAAACCGGTCTATGCGACGGATAAATGGCATCAAATCTCGTCCTTTTGATGTGTGCATTTGACTTCGCCAGGGCTGTGTTCTGTCACCGCTCCTTTTCATAGCATATATGGACTGAATTTTGAAACGCAGTCTTGGCGAGCAACGTTTCGAATTATGGGCTGCTATCAGGGTGAGCCATCTGCTTTTCGCAGATTATTTGGTCATCCGTGTACTAAATAGGCTTACAGCCGTTTGTGGTGGCTGGGATGGAGGTGAACGTGAACAATTCGGAAATGATGGTTGTTTCCCGAAAACCTGTGCAGTGTGCCCTGCACATTAACAGAGTTCCATTGAAACAGGTGGAGAAGTTTAAGTTTCTCGGGGTCTTTTTCAAGAAGGAATCACGTGCAATCGTTGGAATGCAAAGAAACGGAAAAGGGCTTTATAAAAGGGTAAGTCTAGCATAAGAGTAAGAAATGAGTTTTTATTAGAAGCACGATTAGCTATACTCAACTGAATACTGTTTTGGTTACGAAAAGTCTTCAAACTGTTTATTTTTTTTTAACATACCTGCATCTACCAGCCATATCTAAGTGTCTTACAAATGCTATAGGTACACTTGCAAAAGAAACAAATATTTATTAACATTGAAAACCCAGTAGTGCGCACCGCCCAAAGCACACTTGACGTCTCACCAAACATCAAACAAATCATTCTCACGCTTCAAGCATCCCTTAATGTCAAAACAAATAAATCACTCTCTATCATGATTCCAATTAGAATTGATGAAACCTCTCGCATCCCTTGCAAAGGTTAAAAATGGGAAAAACAGAAAATTCAGAAAGGATACACTTTTCGTAAATCCGCGCACCCGCTTGTTTGAAAACTTACAAATAAATCCCAACTAAAATCCTTCGTTTCGTCCGGCACTGATATTCCAATTAAAGGATTTAATTCGCGTACCTGCGTAGCACGTGTTCCTCCGCGCTGGTGCAGGACGAAAGCAAGGTGCACCCTGTGCTCGTTGTACCTTGTGTTCAGGCTCACCTTTTGTAGTGCGGACTGTGCGCGCCACGCCATCCACCTTCGATATGAGTATTTATTTCACGCTATACACTATCTGGGTAACCATGGGTTCTTCAAATGATTGAGATTTTGATTATCATTGTGTAAAGAGAGCTGTTTGTTAACTCACACCCTTGTCAGAGGGTCGGTCCAGGAGTTTCCTACCTATACCTCTGCTCATCTAATCCCCCTTCTCTTCTTTTGGAAGCACACATTTTTGTATCTCAATTCAAAAGATTTTTTTCCCTTTCCGCAGGTTATATTATTATTATGTTCGTGTGTGTCCTTTTTCGCATCAAAAGTATCTGATGAAATAATTGTAATTGATAAGGATTACATTTCAGACGATGAAAAAAAATGAAATGTTGCAGGAGTAAAAAAAATTAATAAATAAACCAGCAGGCACGGGAGCGGATTAATTTGCAGTAATACGGGATAATTGATTTGATTTCGTCCGACTAATTTTCAAGGACCTTCTTTCTCGCCATAGTGTGCACACAGTGGTATTAGCTTCGAAACATATTTTAGCTGGGTAAATTAATTTTAATAAAAGCTTCCAATGGCGCACCAGGTGGACAAGGGAGTAAAAATTGGGCAAATGCAAAAAAAAATTCTTTTAAAGCGTCATTAACATCCGAAAATAGACCTCTTGACTTTTCCCTTAGCCTATGTTAATTTAAAAAAAAAAAAAACCGTTTGTTTATTGTTTTTCAAAAGTTATTGTAAAATTTTTAATGAACTTTGAGTTAAAAAAAAATCTCTCGGCACTCGAAAAAATCAAATTATTGACAACAACTTACTTTGCGTGCTCCTGACCGTGTAGGGGCGGGGGCGTCTCAAGGGGAAGGTTGAGTTGCTCAATAGGTTTGGACAAAATGTTTTTTTCCGCACCGAATGGAAAGCTGCAATGAGAAGACCCATTTGCCCCTCTTCATTGAGCTTTTTTGGCAGAGTCTAACTCAGAATCGATCTCGCTAAACGATCGATTTTCTGTTTATTTTTTCCCCTTTTTGATATTCAATCTAACTTTGATGAAAAGCTGTTAAAATTAATATAATTAACAGTTTTAAAGAATTTAATTGTTTTTATGTTTTGCACTTTTTGTGTAGAACTTACCATTGCTCCACTTTAAAGCCGAACAGCTTTTGTTCCTGAAAGCAAACCAAAAATTTGTTAATTTGGCACACTGAAAAAATTATTTTAGAAAATTAGCAAAAAAAAATTGTCATTAATGAATATTATTATTGAGAGTTTTACTTTAAAAGTAAAATTCTTGAATAAGCAACAAAAACAAAAAATTATTTCAAGTATATTTCAACCGATTCAATTGACCTGGCAAATTGACAGAATATTTTGTAAAAAGGCTTTTTATCACTTTAATAAATAATTTTTAGCAGTAGAAAAAGGATCTCTTAAAGTCTGTTAAAACCTCGTTGTAACTTGTAAACGCGTAAGCTTTATAGAAAGTATTCCGAATATCGACTGAAGTTCTACATTTGCAAAAGAGGAGAAATCGCAGAAATTGGGCACAGTTGGCATCTCTGTTCATGTTCCACTCTAACTATAAGGTCAAGACAGGGGGTAAAGATGCTGCTCAATATCTGAATCCATACCAGTTGGTTATTTTGAACTAGCATATGCCCGTTGGTTAAAAACACAAGCAGAAATCTGGTGCCTTGGTAAATTACCGAACTGAAACATATTCGCAAGGATACCAGGAATCTCCTGAATCGGTAATACAAATTCTGTAGAAGACTGGAATCTTGATCGAAGGAAGCACAATTATTTTAAGAGACTTATTGGCAAGTCGAAAAAAAACTTTTATAAAAAAAAATAAGTGGGTAGGTCGAAACTCTGTTTAAAACTAGGATGCTTGTGGAAGTCCTGCACAGGAACAGAGATTGCTTGACAGTTTGCTTAACTGCTCGAATTCCTAAACCTGGTGGTACCTACACTGAGACCAGGGCGGATACCTTAAGTCTTCTCCTAGAGACTCACTTTCCGGAAAATCAGATCACCACGTGCTCTTCAGTGATACCGGCAACGGTGGCAACTCTAGAGTTTAGACCCAACGAGCACAACGCGGCTTAACTGGATCATTGCATCCAGAGTGGTGATTGATGACGCTATCAAATCGGCAATTGCATCTTTAGAGAGCTTTATGACTGAAACCAAGTTTAAGTCAGCTGTAGCCCATGCTGGAAAAAATATTCACTGCAAGCCTCGCCTTGGCTTACATACCCACTCTTTAGCGCATGCGTAAGGTCGTGTTCATTTCAAAACCTGGTGACTACCAGGTCAGACTAGGCCAAAAGTTTCAGACCCATAAATCTGTCTTCATTCCTGCTCGATTGAACATCTCTGATAACATCTACAACTCAGCCAGACAACAAAGGTGTAGATGAAACATAAGTTCAATGGATTATGACGCAATGATGTCGTCGTTCTTTCTGTCGGCTCAAACCTGGGGATTCTGGTGCTCTCAGGTGCAGAGATCTCAAGACTTAATCGATGATTGTTGCACTACGAATAGGCTTTCAGTAAATCCTCTTAAAACTACGTATGTTTTCCTAACAAGAAGGAGGAATGTCTGTACTGAAGGTCTGACTCAACTCGTGCAAATGTGTCACTATCCCCAACATCCGATGAAGTCTAAAATTTGGAGTAATACTTGATAGAAAACTCTTTTGGTCTAAGCATGTTGAGAAAGCACTGGCCACTTCCTACATCCTAACATTGGCAGTGTAGAGGCGCTTTTTTGAAGACATGAGACCTATCTCGGAAAAGGGTCCTTTCGATCTAAACTTAAGACCACTCCACAGTCCTCACATATGCATTGGTTGTTTGGTTTAACAGGCTTGCGCGAAAATGTGCTACTGCCTCACAACCGGTTTCAACGGAAGCCTGCTAAACTACAAAGAACTGCTTGTCTTGGCTGCACTGGGGTCTTCAGCATCTAAAGCTGAGCTCTGCTTTAGATGCTCTGAAGAATCTCCTCCTGCTCTTGATATATTTATCATGGCAGGATACGCTGAAAACCATTTTTAGCCAAAAGAAAGGTGGCTTCTGGTACCACACGCATTGAAATTTTGAGGAAATTGTGGGAGATTTGTCCTTTGGCAACTGTCTTAAAGACATGCCCTCTGACGCAATGAAACCAGGTCTAGAAATCTTTTTGCGACAAAACTACCACGTCGAATTTCCTGAGACAATAGTATGACTTCGGTCAATTTATGAGCCAGGAAAAGAATGCCATCGCATTTTTGCAGATGGCTCCAAAACCCGAAAAGGGTCTGGTGCTGTCTTTGTGGAAAGCGAGAACATTAGGCTACGCTTCCCTATGCTAATGTTTTTGCACTTTCTTGTGACTTACAGGTTGAGGGCAAGAAGCATATGTGTTTGCAGTAGCAGCCAAGCCGCACTAAAAGTGCTGCTCAATTCTCTTACCTCGTCCAAGATAGCGACTCAAGCATTCCTTGAAGCTTGTTTGGGTCCCTGATCAGATTGGTATCCGGGAAACGTTAACTCAGGACCCAAAGCTGAGCTACACAGGTCTGCCAGAATCTGTTGGCATGTGTGCCATTGATACTTGGGTCTCTTCTGAACACAGGTCTCATGGGCGTGACTGTGATGGGTGCAGACAGACGACTGCGTCCGGAAATCTGCTACGTGTCAGCGTCTTTTGTTCTCTCCTAAAAAGAGTCGACTGAAGAGTTCTTGTAGGCGTTTTTAGAAGAGTTCTTGAAGAAGAGTTCCTGAAGAGTTCTTGTAGGCCAGGGCACCCAAGCTTTTGCTAAAAAAAAATTGATTTGGTACCACCTGTTTAGAAGACGACTTAACATAGTAACACTTCCTCTGTTGTTGTCCTGCCTTTGCTCGCATCAGGTGCCGGATCTTTGGGGCATACGTGGTGGATGCCGAACACCTAAGTTCTTCATCACAGAAGCTCCTTCTCGTTTTTATTCAACTGAATTATAAAACAAATACATTAAAGTAAGGTGTCTGCAGGGTAGGACAATGCACCAGTAGTTGCGTCTAAGTGCGCAATCGGATAGTAGCAAACTTGGCAAATGAGCTAAAAAAAATAGCCATTGCCAGTTCAAAGTACTTGAGAATTAATAAAAAATTAATTGCTATTCAAAAAAAGCTTCTGAGTAGTCGTTTTATGGATCTTAAATCCAAAAAATGCGTGAAAGAAGTTTAAAAAACGCGCAAAATATGGCTTCGTGTATTTTTGCTCAATTTTCGCCTCAATTTTCAAAAACAAAAATGTCAAAACACAACCATCTTCTGTGCATTTTAAGAGTACATAAGAGGTATTTTTCGTACAAGTGCGACAAACAAGAAAGGCTGATATTTATGCTTAAAGGTTATTTTATCTTTGATATTAAAAACAAGAGCATGAAAAAACTTCTAGTTTCAAATGCTAACAACTTTGTGTGTTTGTTGCGTTAAGAGATCATAAAATTGTACTTCTGATATCATCATCATCATCACCATTTTCGGTGCCCGCTTATCCTTAGAAGGGTCACGGAGCGGAGCGGCTAAATGGTCTTTCCATCGTTCCTGATCCTCCGCCACCAACTCAAGACACACAGGCGTGATCCCCTGACTGGTCTCGGAAATGTTCTTTACCTAATCCCACCACCTGTTTCTTGGCCTACCAGGCGGGCGACGCACTTTCGGCTTACATAACCTGTCTAGAAACTGACTCGCTCCACTCGGAGAAGCAGCTGCGCAACACCAAGATTCCTACGAATACTGACGTTTCTCACTCTATCCTTAAGAGTAACAAAAGCAACGCACCTCACAAATTTCATTTCGGCAGCTCGTACCCGTGATCTAATTCTTTCGGTCATTACCTAAATTTCGTGACCATGCCAAGAGGGTTGGAAGGAACACTAAATCAAAACCTGAGATGCCGCAGTTCCTTTAATTTTGCGACAGCTTGGCCAATCCTACAGGATAACTCAGTATCACTCCTTTCATCTTTCGTGCAAAAAGACCCCGAAAAACTTAAACTTCTCTACCTGTTTCAATGGAACTCCATTTATTTGCAGAAGTACACTGCACTGGAGTTCGGAAAACAACATTCTTTTACTCAACAGGACTGCACACTGACTTTAACACACGGTGCCCAGATGTTCAAAAACGAACGTCTAATCGTAGCTATATTTTTTTTAATTATGAAAAAAATAAAAAATAAGGAGATATTCTAAATATCAGATAATGTGCATAATCCAAACAACCACGAGTTGTTTACTTTCCCATGCTTAAAATTTTAACAAAAGGATATCAAACAAGTGCATCATCGTCGTACCAACCAACAAACAAAAATATGATTCCAAATATTTTGTGTAAGAAGAGTTCAAAAACGTTTGATGCTGCTATCTTATCACCTGATCATAAATTTATTTTCCGTCTTACCTTTACTGTTTACTGGGATGGTTCCCTCAAAATAAATATACAGATAAATAAGGAAGGATGAATGCGGTAACGCAAATAAATCTGTATTCAATGTTTCCGTTTTGTAAGGATTCAACAGCCGTACTCTTACACAAAGATTTTGCGAAGGGTACCGAAAAGGTGAAAGTACAACTCATTTCCTGATTATAATCAGGAAACGTTTTTGTTACGTAAACTGGACAATTAAGTGAAGCTCAACGTATGCAATGCACTTGTGTGGTGATTTACTAGATGATGAGAGATAAAAATATGAGGAAGGGTGAGATATTGGGAGGATGGGGTCATCTATTAATTTTTTCATGATGAAAATCGAAGAGTGACAAATGACAGGCGGGAAACTAGACAATCCAGAATGAAACAAGATGTAAAGCTATATCCACTGGTTATCAAACTATACTGCTTCCGGCTCCCCTCCTCAAAAGTTTTCGAACAAATTTCCTTTAAAGTAGATAAACCTGTAAACTGAATATAAAGCGTAAAGTGGCCCCATACTATGTCTGCACCGGTCATAAAACTGCGATTAAGGCAATTCAAATAAAGGACAAAAAAAGGAAACGAGCCTGTTTTGGGTCTCAAAAAAAGGGCCGAAACACACTTCCCAGAAGCGAGAAAACAGTTTCGCTGTAAAAATCCCAAAAGAAAAGGCTTGTTTGTGACAGATCTGTTCTTCGTGGAAAGTTTCAGTTTCCCTTTTCAAGACTCAAGCTACTAGAAAGGTGTGTGAAAAGGGTTAAAACTTAAAAGTGGCATAAAAGAGGTTCGTGAAAAGATTGAACGAGAGGATTTAAATGACAAAATATTTAATATCAATAAAGATATAAATCAATATATACAGTGATGGCACTAGTAGTCGGCCCTTTAACTTTTCTTTTCGGCTCAACTGATGTTTAAAAATTGGTTATTTAATCGATCAACATAAGTATCCCTTTTGCTGATTATCAGATATTAGCGAATTGTAGAATTCTATTGTTATTAGGTTAGTTTGCTGCTTAAAATAAGTTATTTGGCATTATTGACATGCAAGTCTGATTTTGGAGTAGTCGGCCCCTAGGGCTTTTGAGATCGGCCCTTTTGTACCCAGTAGTCAGCCTCTTATAACTAATAATTGTCAACATTTTATAGTTTATTAATAAAAGACAAAAACAAATAAAAATGGAACTTGTATTTAAGCCAATTTGATTATATCAAATTAATTAAGTCATTTAAGATATGTAAATTATGGTGACGTGATATAAAGTCCAACGAAATAAGACGTAATGTTAAAATGGACCTTATTTCGTTTGTAAATGGAAAGAAGGCCCAATAGTTGTTATTTCTATTTCCAAATCGAGATAGGGCCCATTTTGATTTGGAAATAAAACCCACTTTGAAATTTGGAAAAAAAGCAAGATAACATAGGGGGGCGTGCCGCTCTCTTGCAACCCTCCTGACTACTTTTTCTTTTACCCCCCTTTACTTGGACAGTTTTTTTTAAATATTTTATCCAAGCCTATCAAGTTGTGAATTAGCGTTAAAAAAAATCAGTTTAAAGTGATGGAAGGAAGGGAAAATACTAGGCAGGGGGGTTGCAGGGAGCCCACTGGGCCTTATTTCGTTTTTAAAAGCGATATAAAGCCCAAAATGTAAAATTAGGCCTAAATTCGTTTTTGAAATTGGAAATAAGGCCCAATTTTCGATTGGGCTTTATAACGCTTTTTAAAACGAAATAAAGCCCAGTTGGGCTTTGTTTCACATCACCGATAATTTATTTAGGTTTATAAACAAATCTTAAAGTATCTAAAACTAACTTGAGAAAAAAAATTATGAAGAAAATTATGCGAGTTGTGGCCATCAAGTAGAAACAATGCAACAACCACTAACGGAGGTAATGTTTGTCCATCAGCGCTGAACAAAGAAAGCAGAGTTGTGGTTTCTTTGTCATTACCATATCCTCTAGGGGCCAAATTCCTTCCTGCTTTTGAAGACAGGCAGAAAGGCGTCTCATCGCTGCTAAATATTCGGGATGCGTTGTTCAAAATATCGCCTGCATCCAGGTCACTCAAATGCTGCCTAAGCTTCTGGAACCACTTTCTGACAGACTCCTCTGTCACGACTGCTCGACCCTTTTGAAAGTCCTTCTGTTGTTCTGCGGGTGGTCTTTCTGGTATTCGCTTAAGAAAGCCGTAGTACCAGGATTTTCCTGCAAGGCCATCTTTTAAAGGGCCTTGCGTTCATCGTCCTTGATGATTTTTCGATGATATTTCGACCGTACTTAGAAAGTCTGTCGGTTTTTGCGAAAACCTACATTTAGAAAGATAAGTGAGCAAATTAACAAGGTCTTATTCCTCGTCGGCACTTAGAACCGTTTCAGGCTCCAGTTTTCTTGGCTTTTCAATTACTCGGCCGTGAAAACGATCCTGCAAAGTGCCTCAAGGAATCCCCAATTCGCGACTTGCTTTCCTTAACGGACAGTTTCTTCGCGCATTTTATGCAAGGCTGTAGCAAGGGCATGGATATGTCCAAATTGAAATTGCTAGACTTTGTTGGTTTTTTTTTTACCTTACAAGAAGTTAGAAAAAGTAGTATTCTAAAGACAGCCCCCTTTGTAAGCATTTATTTAAAAACATTTTTTAATATTTTTGCCAGAAAACACGAAGAATAAACCATAAATGGTCTAAAAGATTTCATATAAATCACTTACTATTAATATTTAGGCTACAGTAGCTATTTTCCGAATGCACTCTCACTTTTTTTTATAAGAAAACCACACATATTCGACACTCGCGAAATCTTGACTCAATCTGAAATTTTTAACTAAGAAACCAGCAGCAGAATTTTGCTGGTTTCTTAGTTAAAAATTTCAAATTTTTGCTACAGAATTTCGCACCCAGACAGAAGATCCGTTAGGCTTTCAGAAAAAAATATTTGTCTAGACATTGGGGTAAAGCCTTAACTATTACGCTGCATTTTATAACGAAGTGGTTGAGGGCTGACCTCGCATGCCATTAGCCTTTACTAGCTATTACCCGCGGCTTTGTCCGCATTGAATTAAAATAAAAACACACGAATTTCGTTTTTCTGAGGTTTTCTACTACACTATATTTGGACTAAAACAGACACTTTGGTTTTGTGGTACCTAAGCGTAAAATAGTAGAATATCTGAATGTGGCTATATTTCGGGTCAATTTTCTATTATTATATTTATTAGTTGGACATGATTTTTCCACAAAATTATGCGGGGACCACAAGGCAGCCTCAGGCTCCGGCTTCGCCCCTTTACGATACGTGGGCTTTGAACCGGCTTTGCAATGACATTGCGCTCATGGAGAGAGATCTTTTGCATGCCACGATGAATTAAAAAATACGCACACACAGACGAAAGCCCTGGTAGCTAGTGCTGTGCTGCTAGTCGCAAAGCCTAAGGCTGCTTTGTGGTCCCCGCATTAAATTTAATGGCAGCTTCCACAACATTGCTTCAACCATCCGTCGTTACGTTTTTTTATGTTAAGATATATTAAATGACTTTTATATAGTGTAAAAATGTTTAAATGTTTTTTTACAATATTTAAGATTACAAGTCTTTATGGATTTGGCCTCAGGCCGTCTACCAAATTGACTCAAAAAAATTACAAAGCTCGTATAAACTCATGAAAGTATGTAAGATTAAAAGAAAATTGTTTAATTACAAGAAATAGTAAAAAGTTAAGAAGTGCTTCATCAAAAATGCTTTTTCTGTATTAAAATGCATTCACAGCATATTTGTACAACACGTCCCATCCGTATGCACCGTTAAGAATACTCATCGCCAGATCTTTCTCTATGCGCCAAAAAATCTTACACGAAATTCTTTTAGTACAGGACATACCGCGAGATAATGGAAGACGTCTTCTTGCACTTTAAGGTTGCAGATATCGCAGAGATTTGGAATGTCGAAATGGTGAGGTTTATAGTCCATGTTGATCAATTCTTCCCTTAATTTAAATATATGTGGTTCTGATCATCTCGGTTGCGATCGAATTAAAACAATTGGGAGGGTTGCAATTTTCAATAACATCGCTTATATTTTTTATGAGATGTGGTATACACGTGTCGATTGTATTTTTATACAAAAAATTTGGTTTATACTTAAAAACGGCCCAAAAAGTGGGCGTGGCAAAAATTTATTCATTTCAGTTGACATATGCTGTATGCGCACATTATCTGAACATTTTATAGTAGAATTTTTTTGGATTTATAACAAATATATCAAATAAAAACCATTTATTAGCATCCAAATTAAATATGACCATGCCCATATGGGGGCTTACTTACTTAAGTGGCACTAGAGTCCAGCAAGGCGTCTCCAGCTTCGCACGCGAAGTTGGCTGAGGTCCCCTTCCACTTGCGTGCGCCACCTGAGTCCCGGTGCTCCTCTACTGCGCCGCGGCACGCCGTCCCTGTGGGGTGGATTCGAAGATTTTCCGTGCGGGGGCGTTGGTGTCCATCTGCTCTAGATGACCCAGCCTTTAGACGTTGTGTTTTGACTCTTCTGGCTAGGTCGGTGTCGCTGTACTTTTCGATGTTATATCCGTCTATGCAGACGGGACCGTTAATCGTCCAAAGAATTTTCCTCTCGAAGCGACTTGTGTTTTATCCGCCTTTGACAGGGCCCATGCTTCTGCACCGTAAAGCAGGACTGGGATAATGAGGGTCTTATATATGACACTTTAGTTGTTTGAGAGAGGGCTTAGCTACTCAATTGCCTGCTTAGCCCAAAGTTATCCTCCGTTTGATTTCAGCTCTGGTGTCATTGTCTGATTTGATAGCGGAACCCAGGTAGACAAAGTCCTTAACTGCCTCAAAGTTATAGCTGTCCATGGTACTGTTTTGTCCAGACGTCGGTGTTGGGTGTCTTATTTTGTTGACAGCATAGATATACTTGGTTTTGCTCTCGTTGACTGCTAAACCCATATACTCCGCTGCCGTTCCAATACTCAAGAAGGCTTCACTGATATTACGCTTTGTTCTTTCTATTATGTCAATGTCGTCTGCGTTGCGAGTAGTTGAATGGACTTTTGAAAGATTGCACCTCTGATGTTGGCGCGGGAGTTTTGCACAATTCTCTCAAGTATGATGTTAAGGAAGTCGCATGACAGCGCGTCGCCTTGTCTAAATCATTTTTTGACATCAAAGGGGTCGGTGAGGCCGACCTTGACGCAACAGCGTGAGTTTTCCATCGTCATCCTGCACAGACTGATGAGTTTGGCAGGGATGCCAAAACTAGACATTGCGCTATATTGCCCGTCTCTATAGATTATAGATGCTGTCATACGCGGCCTTGAAATCGATGAAGAGGTGGTGTGTATCGATTTGGAATGCCTGGGTTTTCTCCAAGATCTGCCGCAGAGTGAATATTTGATCGATGCTGGTCTTTCCTGGCCTAAAGCCACACTGATATGTGCCTATCAGATTGTTTATTTATTTATTTATTTCTTTAACTTATACAATCCTTGACTCTAAAAAGATACATTAACATCTTTTAGCAAATGAGCAAGCTTAAATTTATGCTCATTTTAATATTAACTATTTTAGACAAGTTTACTTAAGTTCAAAAAATCTTTAAATTAATAACAAATCATAATAAAAACAAAAAAAAATAATTACGAATGTGTGGCGAGCGTGAAAAAAAGTATGATAGTAATAGAAAAGAATTTAAAGACCTAGCAGAAAATAGTGTACGAAAAATATAAAATAAAAAGATTATCAAATTTATTAATGTTGATTTGTAGTGGAGTGTTTAAAAAGTTCACCTTTAAATGTGGGTGTGTGGGTAAGGCGCCAAATCTGAGTCGCATGTACGAAAAATTGTCGCGAGGTGTTAAGGTAATTAAGGTTACATCATGGTATGATGAGTTGCAATGTTCTTTGATTTCTGGCAAATTTAAGTGTCTCAAAAAGATGGCCGGGTTCTTTCGATGTTATTAATATATGCAAAAACATTAAAATTTTGCATTACATGAGATTTTCTAAAGAAAGACCGGTTATTTGCTTAGAGTGGGCAGATATGTGTTCGAATCTTTATTTTTATGTTGGTTGGAAGAAAGCTTGAGGTTGGACTTAGTCCGCGGAGAGTTCCGTAGATTTTGGACACTGTTTTGCTGACATGTGTGTTCCAACTAAAGCTTCTATTAAAGTAAATGCCTAGATTTTTCATGGTCTCTACGTACTCAATCGGCGTTTTATTTAAAGAAAGTAAAGGAAGCTGTTCTTTAGCCCTACCTATGTTTATAATCATAGCCTTTGTTTTTGTTGGATTTAGACACAGTTTATTTTCTTCTGACCATTCATGAATTATATTAAGTTCTCTATTCAGGTTATCAATCGCTTGAGCTTTTTGTGATTTCGGAAACATTGAGTATATTTGCACATCGTCGGCATAGATATGACGATTACAAATTCGAAGACGTTCAGCTAAATCATCGATGTAACATATAAATAACAGTGGTCCTTACACTGACCCCTGAGGAACACCAGACGAAACAATAAGACTAGACGAAGATTTACCATCATAAAAGACATACTGTGAGCGAAGATAGATACTGTATACAAAGATAGGACGCAACTAGGTTACACAAGGTTTTGTAGAAAAACAACTGACTTTTAAGCTTTTCTAGTAAGATGCTGTGATTTACGCTGTCGAATGCTTTCGAAAAATCTAAAAACACTATCACAGCTCGCATTTTTTATCTACGCCTGACCGAAGATCTTCACACACCTTCAGCAAAGCGGTTGTGCAGCCATGTTTACTTCGAAATCCAGATTGGCATGCTGTTATTAGTTTTTCACCGCTTATGAAGCTTTTGATTTGCTGATTGGCTATAATTTCGAACGCTTTGCTTAAAAACCGAAGGATGGCAATGGGTCGGTGTTCAACACTAGAGTTCGATGAAGGTAGGAGAATTTTTATGAGTTTGGGGTCTATTTGATCGGACCCCGCGGCGTTGAATTTTATGTCTAGAATTGTTTTACCGACAGTGGTTTCATCAAAACAGGACAAAGAGAGTAGTTCTTCACTCCCAGTTCTCATCATGGGAGCACTAAAATTCGTTGAGTTGCTCGTGCTGGCCACAGAAACAAATTTGGTTTTCGTTCAGATCGATATTATCTGGAAGTAGTGGCCTTTCGGCGGTCAACCCCATAGAGCGTACATTTGTCCAGAACTCGGTACTTGAGCGACTTGAACCAAATTTGCTTGTAAAGAAGGCTTTTTTATTTTTTCTTATTAAGGCTGTAATGGCATTGCGTGTCAATTTAAAGTTTTTTTAAAATCTCTGGACATTTATACCGTCTCCACCTAGCATGCAAAATGTTACGAGCTTTGATAAGAGTAAGAACTTTTGGTGTGAACCACAGCAACTCAGAGCTCCCTACAGCTTTTAATTTGACAGGAACGTGATTGTTAAATAGCTCCAAAACATTGCTGTTAAAAACCTCGATTTGTAAACAAGGGTCACTTGTCTCATAGATGGGTAGCCAGTTTTTGTTTTGACAGTCTTGAAATAGTAATTCAAGATCAACATTTGAATACTGATAGCCTTTAAGTAGTGGTGGGGTGCCGTGGCGTAGTGGTTAGTGTGTGTGCTTACTACGCCGGAGGTCTGGGTTCGAATCCTGCCATCGTCACCTAAAAAAGAAAAAGACTTGTTCTTTTTCACGGTCCCCACCTCCGCGAGGGCTTGACAAGCCCTCCGAGAGTATTAATTGTCTTGAAAAACTTCTCAAAGTGCCGTTCGGATTCGGCAAAAAATTGTAGGTCCCCTTGTATGTAAAGAAATCAACACACCAGCATACATTGTTGAGAAGTTGGCCCTGGTTCACCTCGAGCTGTTGCGCCACTCTATTTATTTATTTATTTAGCCTTTAAACAAGATGTTATTTTCATTAGTCGAGAGCGCGTTAATTGTTATAAACAGCATATCGTGATGAGAAAAACCTGGGGCAAGAAGTTGGTCGTAACGCGACGTTAATTAGCGAAGGTGCTTTATCTGGCGTAAAGTGAGTTGGTGAAGTGCTGTTTACAAAAGTTAAACCAAGAGACCCCACCATATCCTTAAGTTTCCTGATGTTATTCCCCAGAATGTTGAGGTAAATATCTCCACAAATAATAATTTTTGAGTAAAAAGGAGCTAATTCCTCCAAAACTTCTCTAAGTAAGGTATACTTGGCAACATCAGGAGCCATGTATACACAACCATGTAAAAATGTATCCAAGTAAAAAAACACTCGAATGAGTTTGACCTGCATTTGTGCTTGTGGCTTCATAGCTGTGGAGGCGAACGGGCTCACTGATGTGTTACTGCTGTTCTTGACGTCGCACTGTGATTGCAGTTAGGTCATCTTCGTTGTTTTTTTTTATAATGCATTATCAGATCTGTGATGTAGGGTGCTTAAAGCAAGCAGCAACTACAAGCAGAAAATCGCCAAGCAAAATATTGCTCACACAGGCTCATCAACTAGTGCAGGTGTTAGTGGTTAATGTAACGATCACTTAACACATACACAAATACACAAAAATTAAGAAAATTAAGAAAGAAAATTACAATTGCTTAAGCAGCTTTTTCAGTGTCGCTTTGTCAATATTAAAATCTAGAACACTACTATATAAATTGTACAGGGTACTCATGCGTGTAATAGGCTCATGCATGCCGTAATTCGATCTATGATTCGGAACGTTTAACAGATTGATATTACGTAGGTTATAAGAGCCACCACGAAATTTAAATTTGAAAGAGGACAAGAGGTCAGGTGCGTCAATGTGACCTAACAATATTTGCTGAATAAAAACGAGATCGGTGTTAATACGTGTTTGAGACAGGCTCTGCAGATTAAGTAATTTTAGCCTCTGGGAATAAGGTGGAAGGTGAAATTGATCTTCCCAAGGAAGGCCTCTTAGAGCAAAGCGGATAAATCTCCTCTGAATAGCCTCAATCCTGTCAGCATAACAAATTTGGGATGGTGTCCAAACCTGTGAAGCATATTCGAGGTGTGGCCTAACGAAACTATTGTACAGCGAAAGAGTTGCATAAGGATTATTAAATTCCTTAGCCCATCTTTTAATAAACCCCAGCATACAGTTAGACTTATTAACGACATGATTAATGTGTTCGGAAAAAGTAAGATCGGAGCTAAAGAAAACACCAAGATCACTAAATCGAAAGACACGACCAAGGATGTGGTTGTTTATTGTATATGGGAACTCCGTCGGCGAACGTTTTTTTGAGAACGTCATAACCTGACACTTATTTGGGTTAAGTGTGAGTCCATTTTTATCACACCAGATGGTGAAACTGTCGATGTCTGACTGCAAAAAACTATGGTCCGACACTGACTTTATTGTTTTTGATATTTTCATATCATCGGCATATGCAAGAATATCACTATGTTTCACACTTGACGGGAAATCATTAATTGAGAGTATAAAGAGAAGAGGACCAAGATGGCTCCCTTGGGGAACACCTGATACCGCGGAAAAGATATTTGATTTAGTCCCTCTGAAATTTACTTGATAAGTTCTCAAGTGAAGATAAGATATAATCCAAGATATGCAATTAGGTGGGAAACCTAGCGATGTAAGTTTAAAAACAATAATTTCATGTGAAATTAGATCAAAAGCTTTTGAAAAGTCTGTGTAAATACAGTCAACTTTAAATTGACTCTCCAGAGCGTTGGTACACTTGCTGTGAAAGGACACGAGGTTAGTGACAGTGGATCTGTTTCTCACAAAGCCATGTTGTTCTCTACAAATGATATTGCGACAGAAAAAGACAAGACTATCACAAACAACTTGCTCGAAAAGTTTAGGTATGGATGATAGCTTTGCAATTGGTCTGTAATTTGACACATCACACTTATCTCCCTTTTTTAAAACAGGGGTTATATACGATAGCTTCCAAGCGTTTGGAAAAATTCCAGAAGAAAGCGACAGCTTAAATAGATGTTGGAGGGGAAAGGCAAGTATGTCCTTACATTCTTTTAACAAAATAGGTGGAATCCCGTCTGGTCCTGCAGAACAATCCTCTTTAAGATTAGACATAAACTCTTTAATAGACTCAAAAGCAACTGGTATTCCATTAAAGCTGACTTGTGCTGAATGCTTAAGATATTGAAAGTATTCCGTGTCGACAGGAAACGGACCATCTCTAAACGATTTAGAAAAGTTGTGAGCGAAGAAATTATCAAAATCAATGTATTAAATCAAAAATGTATGAACGATCATATGAATTATTATTCTCATGAATGAGACCGTTCAAGTCAAGAAATACATCCAGTGGTGGATGGTGAGTATCTATTTTAGTAATGTTCCATGTGGACTTACAGGCAACAGTACTAACAGCGTCTGATGAAAAGATTAAATCGAGAATTCGATTATTAATATTTTTGATACAGCTTATTTGCTGTAATTCAGAGGAAAGAATATTGTCTAGCTTATTAAGTGCCGTTTGAGCAGAGGAAACACATGGAATAAAATACGTACTATCGTCTGAAGGTACCCATTTTAGAGGACTAAGGTTAAAGTCACCAATTAGGAGAACAGTACTATTGCAACATGAAAGGCTGAAAATATAATCAAGGGCTTTTGCTAGCTCCGAGTATATTTCAGCAGAGCTATCGGGAGGGATATATGTGTTTACAACATATACAAAATAAGGCTTGAAATCAAGTTTTACACATACAATTTCCATATTGACAGAAAAGGGGAAGGGAACTTTCGACGAAGTAATGTGTTTCCGAACAGCGGTGAGAACTCCTCCACCCAATGCTTTCAAATCGTCCTTATGACGATCTTTTCTATGCACTAGAAACTCATTATTAAAGAGCTCCGCGTCAGTAATACTAGCATTGAGCCAAGTTTCAGTCAAAACAATGACGTCATGAGGAAAAACCATTGAATTTTTAAATACATCTTCCGATTTGTGTTTGCTGCGGATCGATCGAACATTCTGATAGAAGCAGCTTAGCCTGCTGCTTAGTTTTTTGAAAAGATGTTTTGTTTACTTTGTGGCTTAGCCTTTGTGGATCGATATGTAAATTCCTTGACCAGAGTGTTAGTTGGCCAGATTGTGCTGTTACAAATAGAGTCGAAAAGAGCGGGTGGGGATACTAATTTAAACGACGACACAAAGCTGTTTTGCTTACTGAGTTTCGTGCCTTTGACAATAGAACCAGTAGAGATGATTTTTTGTGAAATAAGATGATGAACAACTTCATCAGCAGTAGTTTCCGGTTCAAGCCTAGAAACAAAGATTATTTTTGGCTTAGGCACAGATTGTAAAGAATTTGAGGGTAAGTTGGAAACAGAGGCTGTAATATCTTGAGAAGCACTACTAATTAACGGAGGCGATGAGTTTGAAGAGACCTCAATGATTGATTTCTTATTACGGGTTCTCAAGTTAGGACGTTTAGGCTCAATGTTAGATATAGTTTTAGTCTGGCGATTCGCGTTTTCCGAAAGGGGACTTAGCACAGTCAAAGGGGCTGCCGACGATGTGGAAGCGATATCGTCATTAGGTAATGACAGAGAAAGGCAAGGAGAAAGAGGAAGAACTTCTGTCGAGGTAGAGACGTCGATTTTCTGAGTGTTAAAAGATGAAGATAGGGGGTCAGGATCTGTTTCAGTGGCTGCATCAGTAGAATAACTGACACTGGAAAACGATGAGACGTTAGTCACAGCTGTTTTTGATAATAACGCTTCTTCCATTTTTTTCCTCTCTGATGACGGCACTACCATTTCTTGTGGTGACGGAGTAAAGCTTCTTTCGATGCTTCATCCGGCTGGCTAGTTGTAAAAAAGAGAGCGATTTCTTTTTGTAAGCCTGCATCGTAAAGCTGAAGTGGGCGTCTCTCTTTTTTCCTAAAGTCCACGGTATCTTTGAGCATCTGATTCCTCTCGTTTAGTGACTTGAATTTTAAGACAATGCAATGGAGGGATCGTTGATGTTTTCGGTTCCTCTTTGTTGTACACGGAAAATAGAGTCCAGCGTCGGAGGCATACAATCGAAAGAGTGGCATGTGTGATTTTAAATTGTCTTTAAGTTCTCGTCCGCCAACTGTGGAATCCCAAAGACAATAGCGTCTGCAGATATTTCCCTCTTCTCCAGAGTATGACATCTTCTGCGTAAATCGTTTACATCGTCATTCGTGGGTAGTGCTTCGCAGGTTTGCGTCTCGAGTTTTTCCACTCTTAGGACAAGATTATTTAGTGAATGCTCAAAGCTTCTGAGCTGAGTTGACATTTCCTTTTCTATCCTGGATATGTCTTGTAAAAGGTGGTCACGGAGGTGGTTGATTTCTAGTGAAAAACGGCTTATGATGTCGTCTGTGTGTTTTTTTAGGAGCTTCTCAAACATATCTAGAGCTAGTGTTTTTGACCTAGAAACATTCTTTGATGTACCGGGTATAGGATTAGGGGTAGCACTTTGTTTAGGTGTTGACATGAGTACACCATCAGAGTCAGTCTCTAGTTTTTTCTAAGAGCGGGCTGTCGCTTTGTGCTCATTTTGCGGGAGTAACAAAGTACAAAGCACAACAATGTTTCTTATGATAGAAAAAAGTGCAGAGTATTAAATTGTTAATTCGAGCACTAACTAGTAAGTAGATTTTATTTAGCTAACATTAGATTTAGACGTTAACTTATTGAGATGATAAACTGATAGCGAAGTTGACAAACGGCTTCAGGCGTTCAGACAGTACAGCAGAAAAGATCTTGTATGCGATTTTAAGAAGACTGATGCCCCTGTAGTTGGCACAACTCAGAGTGTCTCCTTTCTTCAGGATCGCGCAAACAATGCTGAGGTTCCATTCGTCGGGCATCCTTTTCTCCGACCATATCTTGCAGATGAGCTGGTGCATGCTTCTAACCAGCTTATCGCAAACGGATTTAAAAAGTTCGGCAGCTAGGCCGTCTGCTCCGGCTGCTTTGTTGCACTTGAACTTAGACACAGCTACTTTCACCTTCTCCAGGTAGGGTGGGTGGTATCGTTTGTATGCTTCGTCGGTAACGTCTTCGCCCGGGTTGAATGGTTCGTTCTGCCTGACAGCGGTATTTGGTTCGTCCGCGCCGTTATACAGTCGGCAGAAGTGGTCTTTTTTGTCCTTACAGGCTTCAGTTCGAACTTTATACGTGTTCGATCTGGCGATCTCTTGCGATTGTAGTCGGCCGACATCAAACTTCCTCACATTATTTCCATTACTTGGCGTTGATCGGGATATCCGCAGCTGTACCTTGGCTACAACAAGGTAGCGATCCGAGTCACTGTTGGCCCCTCGGAAAGTTCGGACATCCATGAAACTGGAGGAGTGTCTTGCGTCGATCGCAATGTGGTCAATCTGGTTGATGGTTGATTGATTGGGAGATCTCCATGTGCCTTTGTGGATATTGAGATGCGGGAACTGTGTACTACCCACAAAATCGATCAGCATGAGGTCCGATCAGTTATCGGAGGTCATATCGTGCAGGCTGCGCTTTCCGACTGTACGAGCAAAGATGCTCCCCTTCCTAGCTTGGCATTAAAATCTCCTAGGACAATCTTAATGTCGTAGCTAGGGCACTGCTCATAAGTTTTGTCCAAGAGCTCGTAGAACATACCTCTGGTGTCGTCATCTTTCTCCTCTGCGGGGGCATGTGTGCAAATGAGGCTAATGTTGGCGAATTTAGCCTTGATGCGGATCGTCGCAAGGCGCTTGCTCACAGGGTTGAAACTCGAGACTTTTAGCTTAAGTCTGCCTCCAACAACGAAACCACATCAAAATAGGCTCCGGCTTTGATGTCGATAGCAGTCGCCGTAGTAGAAGTCACAGTTTTTCATCTATTTTTGTCCGGCCCGTCCCAACACATTTCTTGCAGTCGCTTATGGCCTCCGCTAGTTGCTCGGCTGCACGTGGTCTGTTAAGGGACCTTACATTCCACGTACAGATTAAGAGCTCGTTGTCCGTTTTGTCGTTTGCATTGGTCGTCAACAGGAGCCGCTCCACATGGGGGCGGTTTTCGCTTTTTTGTGAAATTCCAATCATAACACACTTAAGCGAGGATATCGCCCACCGAATTTCAGCTTCATACGACAACTTTGATTTTTCATGCTTATCAGTAAAGTGGGCGTGTAAATGGGCGGATTTCAAAATTACGGTTGCTTTGTTGCACTGAAGCCAAGACACATAAGATACATTCATTTAATCTAGGTCGGATGGTCGGTGTTGTTCGCATTCTTCGTCGGTGTCTTCTTCGCCTAGCTTGAATGCTTGTGAGCACTAGCGTGCCTGCACAGAGCCGCTCTATATTCTACCTGTTTTGATGCATGTACTTATGCCAGCATTCACCGTCAAACTAAAAAACTGGAGGCGACTTTTTGGGTGACAATTTGGCAATATTTCTACTGGGTTTCGACACTTGATGCTGGCTGAATAGCAGTTCGTAGCAGGTTTTGAGTGACTCTATTGAATAAGGTCCTGACTGATCTTTTGCAAAATGCTTTTATGAAGTCCTTACCCAATCAATAATCGTGGCATATGTTGGCAAGCAGCATCTGACGCATGGGAGAAGGCCAGTCATTTTCCTAGAACGAATTCTTAAGGCGAGAAAAATATTTTTTCCGTAAAAATTTAGCTCTACATTTGGGGGTACGTTCTCACAAACTCAAATAGTCAAATCTTTCATCACAATTCATACAAGTTTTTTTTTTTTAACACGCGTGTACGTTCAAATCCGAGGGCAAAAAACGCTAGTAGGTATGAAAATATTTCGCTGATGTAAAGGAGCGGCCCCTCTCCTATCCATCTTGTTGTACGAATGAATGCGGGTTCTCGAAGCAAAGATGCGATAGAAACTCATTTTTCTCGCAATTTTTTCTCGCGGCGAAAAAATTTCTAGGAAAATTTATGGCCTGAACAAGTGCTTTTTTTGTGCAACTCTCTGCAGAGTCTAACCTGTGGAATTTAATGTTAAAATTGGCGCTTAACTTTTCTCCTGCCATGCCATTTTGTTTAGCGATATTTTTCCAAGTATTTGGCATAGGTATATAATAATAATATTTGTAACTACAAATACTGACTAATTAATTACTAAACAATTCTTTCATGAAATTCCAATTTTAATTGCAAAAGTTTAAAGTTTGAACAGCAACCCATAAGCAAAGTTTGCTTTCACCAAAAGCCCAGGAGGAAATCCTATTTGTGTGTTTTACTTTTAGCAAATAAAATGTATATCCTTGTTGTAACCACAAACGCTGGTTGTACAGCCAGCTATCAGGCACTTAGTTAGTCGTTGTACATCTGAACGAATTAACCCTTTTTAAATGTTTTGCGATTGTGGTGTCAGTGCCGGTAACAAACAACATCAAAGCATAATATCAACGACTACGACCGGGTTCGGTACTCTCCTCCACAAGAAAATAGGAAAAAACAAGAAATGTATTTTTTTTTCGGATCCATTTTTAGGCGAAATTTATCCTGGCATTTATGAGATTCGCAATGGATCACTGTCATGGTGGGTGGCAATGATATGGGTACAGCGAGCTTCGAATGGTGCGAGGATGCGCGAGAGGCAGAAGCAATGAGTTGCTTCTCTGTCTGAAATGTACCCAGCATCCGCATACGCGAGACGGGAGCAGAAAAATAAGGGATGAAGTTCATTACACGCACACACAAAATGGGAGGCGCTTTGCCCGACGAAAGCCCACGCCGATTGGCCGACGCTCATCCCTCCGGGTTTTCCCAGTCAGCCTTGCGATAAACACAACCACCCACGGAAATGTGGGTGGATTCACTTCCACCTGTTGTTGGTCCTTTTTGGCAGCAACCCCATTGTACGAGGGAATGAAGCGAACACAAAAAACTACATTAAACTCATCCTGGATTGGGTGTAGGATATCCATGAGTTTACACGCAGCATGATAGTTTAGGTCGGGATTTATCCGCCGCCGACGATGATGGGGTGGAAACACACACAGGTACACGGCGCTACACCTGTGCTATGGGACAAAGAATCGAGATTTTTCACAGCCCAGCGACGACGACGTGAGTCTGTGAGTGCGTATATGAAAATGATAACATGGTGAGGTGATGCTTCTACGGCCGGATGAGGCCTGTGATTCCACCCCGTCATCATCAGGCTGGGGGGTGGCTGATGCCATCGCCGATGATGATGATAATGATGATTATGGCGATGACGACGACAACAACGACGACGACGACTACGTTTGAAGGCATATCGCTAGGATAACATTCGATTTTGAATTCAGTTGTAATTTTACCGTCACCGTGTTGTCCGGTTGCTAGGCACAAAAGCACCTCGTAGTGTCAGAGTCGTCGACTGAAAACTCCTTTCACTTTCAACTGCTTCTGCTGCCTTGCTGCTGCTGATGCAACCGAACTTGTGGACCGATTTTCACACATCTTGCTCTCTGTTGTTTTGGGCCGTAACTAGTGGTGATGGAAATGTAAACCATTTGAATGGGATCAATTTTCAATTTTGTTTTACTCTTCCATTGAAACCGATCCTGGATGTGTTGCTGTTGCATTTTAAACTCTGTGCTTCGCTGCTCCTACGGCCTCCGAAACTAGTTCATCGCCCATAGTGACGACCTTTGGCGAACCTGAGGTCTCGCGTTACCGTTCCGGTTGTTCGAGTGCGAGTGTGGTGTAGTAAATTTCGTCCTTGTAATTTCGATACGAGTCGATTTTGTATAATAAATGTGAGCGGTTTTGTTGCTTTATCTTTAAAGTTTATGTTTAATGTTTGAAGCTAAGAGCACACAGCACGCGTCATATCCCCGTCTACTTAGACTGAAAAGTCAAATAAAAGTGTAACATTTTGGCGCGTTCGATGAACGAGTGATCGAATCCTGGACGCTTGATATTGGAAATACCACTGAATGCATCAACCGGACTTTCTGTCGCGAATCTATCAGTTTACAAGGGAACAAAAGAAGCACGGCGATATGTATAGGCGGCACAATAATTTATCATATTGTGGTGGTAAATATTTTTTATTAAATATTCTTTTAGTAGTAGATAAAAATCTCAAATGATTGATGGCAATGTCCTTTGCATCTCTATAATTCCGAAAAAAAAAAACATTTTATGCTTGAATATGATTTTACAAAAATAACTCCTCCCAGCTCGAGTTGATATAGAATAATATTAGAGCCTTAGTCAAAATGATTCTAGAAAGCCATATTTGCTAAGAAAAAATAAGCTCAGGATGCATAAATGTAAAAAACCCTTGAAAGTTCGAACCTTACAAGTGAAGCTAAAAATTAAACTTTAAATTCACTTTTTTCCTCGATTTTTTCGACTTCCTGAACGGAATGTTGAATACAACTTTAGGAAAATTATATAAACAAGAAGAAACCGCTGGCCGTTGCACAATTTTAATGAATCCTCTACACAAAAGTCATTTCAGAGACATTTGTAGCTTTGCGAGGTTGCCTTGAAGCGTTGAAGAAAGAAAGCCTACAGAGTAAGGTAGGATATACCGTCAAGAAATAGCTTCACCCTTTAAGCGCAAGATTTTCGCGGCCATTTCCCGTGCGTCGTTAAAAGAGGATGCCTTTGGTTTCCTAAGGCATAAAGTCTGGCGTTACGCCCTAGGGAGTCAAAAATTTCTGACTATCAACTTTAATATAATATATAATATATTGTCTTCGGCAGTTTGAATTATTTCTTCGATATAATGTTAATCTTCGATTCTGTATACCGTTCTCTATTTATTGTTTATTATTTATTATTCAAACTAAAAGCACCAGCTTCAATAGAATTTAAAAAAAATAGTTCAAATTATTTTCGAATACAGTTCAAATTGTTTAAAACAACAGCAAATTAATACAAACTTAGTAACTAATTGGCACGATTAACGTCTATGGTTTTTGCATTAAAGTTTGTGAGGAATATCATACTGAGACTTGCGCCAGGAGGTAAATAATGAAACTACAATACGAGTCAATTCAAGGCTCAAACCCTTATTGTAGTCACTCCTCAAGGCGAATGTATTTCTCAATACAGCGTCAAGTGCATTCGATGCAACTTTTATAAGCAAGGAAATCGGATGACCTTGACAAAGTGAAAAATTTGTAGGTTTTATTTAGTTTTTAATGTTTATTGGCTTATTTTTCAAATTATTTAGTGAATTTTGTACTTAGTGGTCCGTCCAAAAATGGAAAAAGGACCTCTGATGGTAGCGCTACGTTGTCCGTCCGTCCGTCCAACCGTGTTATAACTTCTGAACGGTAAGTCGTAGAAAGACAAAAATTGGTGTGCTTTTAAACTCCGGAAATAGTCAGAGAATCCAACAAGGACAATTATTTTTAAGCTATAATAACGGTTTAATAAAAGTTTGAAATTTCATGGCAAAATGGATTAAAGGTTTTTCAATACCTGAAGATAAGCAGGCAAGAACAAGCAAAGCAAAACTTAAGTAAAGAAAATACTGAACTTAAATGCAAAAATTTAATTTTTTTTTAAATATTGAAAAGTTTTTGAGAAATAGATAGTTGAAAATGGGTGACGTTTTTCAAAGTGTTTGAGGTCATAACTTTTGAACCGCTTAATGCAAAAAGAAAATATCGAACACACTTATACAGGAACACAAAGTTAACTAAATTCTTAAGTCATATTTTTCAGGAAAAGTTTAAATACTGCCGTTTTTACGCATCTTCGAAAATAAAAATCGCTAAAATTAACGAAAAAACGTGTGTCCCCCTCCCTTATCTTCGGTCTTGTTTGGACAAATCATATGAAAAAAATCACACGTATTATAAATTATATAAAATTTTAAGGAAAATTATAGCGAATTTTTAAGTTTCAAAACCTTCTGAGATTTAACTCGAAAACAGAAAAGCATTTTCAAAAACTATTTGTTTAAATCTTTTAGTACCTTCTAGTATCTTAAAAAGCCATCTTGTTTAGATTTAGTTCAAGTACAAAGCATGCAAAAGGAAAGCAGGCTGCGTAAAAAAGTTTTCAAATCGCCGTTTTTAGCCTAAGCTTTTCGAAGCCTTTTTTAAAAACGAAATAAAAAAGGAGCTTGTTTCACCGTGTTCGCAAAAAAAAACCGTTGGCCATAGAATTTTAAAAAAAAAAACACCCAATGCCAGCACAGGTAGTTGTGCTATTGGGAAAAAGTCTAACGGGAAGTGAAAAAAAATCAAAATAGTTGCTGCATGGATTTGAAATTTAAAAATTTTTAAAAAAGGTCAAAACATCCTATTCCTCCCCCTCTAGCTCCAAAACGGTATACAGTATAACTTAGAAATAAATAACGGGTAAAGTCCATCTTCTGAGATTTCATGTTAAGCTAAACCAAACTTCGAATATTGAAAAACTTTGAAGATTTGACTCAAAAACGTTAAAACATTTTCAAAAACGATTTTTTAAAAGTTGCTAGTCTTTCAAAATTCGGCAGAAGTATGAAGCGTTTACATCGCAAGTTTGCTGCATCTAAAAAGTTTGAATATTGCAGTTTCCAACCTTAAGTTTTGTGTGTCTATTTAAACAAAGAAATGGCAAACAATATGTTTTACAGTTTTCTCAAAAATCCATGTCCGCAGAATTTTCGAAAAATGTTCAATGGAACGCAGCTGATTGTTTAATTGAAAAATACCTAACGGTAATTGACAGTAAATTCTAAATTGCTGTCTTATGGATTTTAAATTTAAAAAGTGGTAAAAAAGGCCAAGGAAATAAATTTCTTTCCTTCTATTTTCGAAACAATAAGAGGCAAAAATTCAAATTAAATACCCACGTAGTCCATCTTTCGTCATAAAAAAAAAACTGAAGCATTTTTGAGTAGTTTATGGTTGTCTAGATGCGCTAGATTAGTTGAATGACGTATCGTAACTTCTGGCCACTTATTTTGCATTAACCAAATTTCACGCAACCACAATCACATAAACATTTACCATCACGGGAGCTTAGAAAGGAAAAACAATAAGCTCGTAACAGTTTTTAAGAAAAAAATATAAAAAAATATAACGGAAAAGTTTTATGACTTGACAAATATAAGAAATCATCAAATTATATACTGTTCATCATATAATAGAACAGTAGACCCAACTACGAAAAGTAAACAACAGAATGTTAAATATTCCCAGAAATAATAATAAACAACTAGAATTTTACACAAACTGCACATTAAAGGTTAGCTTCACCTACAACAAAAGCCGACGGACCGCTCCGCGTGTGTCTTCATACTTGACGGTCTTTTTTATTTATTTATTATATTTATTTTTACTAGTGTGTTAATCTATTCTGTATTATTTTGCCATACAAAGCTGTTTATAAAATTGTATTTATTCATTCATTTATTTGTTTGTGTAATTTTTATGCTTTTTGTTAAATGCTCATAGTTTTTACATTGCCATGTATATGAAGCATTTATAACCATTTATAAGCATTTAATTTTACTTTTTACTTTATTTTCTTATTTTTTTTATTTCTTTTACTTTATTTATATATTTTTACTTTTTTTTTACTTTAGTATTTACTTTACTTTTTATTTTAATATTTATTTTTCATCAAACACTTCCCATTTTTAAATTTAAATAAAGCAAAGTGTGTGTGAAATGTCATTGCTATTTTTGATTTGTTTGAAAGGACTATCGATGCCAATATGTACGGAAAAAAACCTTGTTTAAATGTCTAAGGCATAACCTATGTGCGGCACGGCCCTTCCACAATTTTCCATGAATCTGACCTGGTCTGCAAACGCATGAATTCTTGTGAGCGACGAGGAATCGACCCCCTAGGATTCTTCTGACAGTTACGGATAGCGGTAATGTTTCCAGTAAATCTTGAATTTCGTGTGTTGGTAAGGTTAAGTTAGGTTAGGTTGATGGATGCCCTTTTGACAATAGTCACGGCTCACATAGACCAGCAGTTGGGTCCGTTGTGTCCATTGGGAACATTCTTAATACCTGGAACGAAAACAGAAATAAACCGCTGTTAGAAGCTTAGAGTTCCGCACTCTTGGACCAATCCGGGTTTGTATACAAATCTTAGGAGGTCCTTAAGATTTACATTATTTAGATCTTCGAGCCCGTTGAAGAAGTAACTGCCGAGGGTACTGCGCCTGATGCTGTTTAGGGCTGGGCATTCGCAAAGCAGGTGACGAACAGATTCAATTTCTTCAAAGTCCCTGCAGCTTCTGCAGTAATCGTTATGCGGTATGCCTGCCGCTCAGCGTGTAGACCCACAGCGTAGTGCCCCGTGAGGATTCCCTTGATTTCTCGGATATTCCTGCGGGCTAGTCCGATCAAAAATAGTGATCTCTTTTTGCTTACCGCTGGCCATAGCTCTCTTGTGTGTCTGCACGTATCAAGTTCTGTCCAACGTAGGTTGGTTCTACTCAAGGATTCAGTTTCTATCCTACGTGCTATCGAACTCAGCGGGATTCTTATATAGATTTGAAGGCAAGAGATGCATTCATCCCAGACCCATATCTCGCAAGCTTGTCCGCTTCTTCGTTTCTCGATTTATCGGTGTGACCTGGCACCCAACACACAGTTACAGTGTTACCAAGTGAAAACTCATCCAGAGTTTCCCTGCATAGTTTCACAGCCCTTTGATTCACTACGTCTGATTACAAGGCTTTTATTGCCGCTTGGCTATCAGAGTATATGGTGATGGTCTTGTTTACAGGGCTGTGTTTCTTCAGCTCGGAGGCAGCTTGGCTGCCAGCTCCAGCTGAAAAATGCTGCAGTCGTCATTGATCCGAAAAGATTTACTTAGTCCCAGAGCTCCACAGAAGATGCCCGTGCCTGTTCCGACGTCCATCTTAGAACCGTCAGTATATACGGCGATCTCGTCATCTCCTGTAATGGTCTTTTCTTCCCATTCACCTCTTTCAGGTATTCTGGTAGCGAATGTCATAGGGAAGTAATCCGTGACTGGGGTATCTGTGGAGGCAGCTCATTGAGTTTCCACATAGGCGTGTCCATAAGATCTTGAGGACCACAGTCCAGATTCCCTAAGGCGAACAGCTGTTTTAGCTGCCTTGCTGCTGCAGTGTATGTCCAAGGAGGTGAGGTTGAGTAGTACCTCCAGTGCCGCGGTGGGTGTGGTCCTTAGGGACTCTGTTATTCCCATGCAGGCTGCTCTTTGATCTTTTATGAGGTTAGAGAGATGACACTTTCTTTCCGCAGCCTTACACCATACAACTGCACCGTAAGTTAAGATGTGTCTTTCAACCGCTATATACATCCAGTGTACCATGTTTGGTTGCAGTCCCCACATGCTTCCGAATGTTCTGCGGCAGGCGTATATTGCCACGTATGCCCGCTTGACACGATCTTCTATATTATCCCTCAAGCTGAGTTTGGATTCTAATATGACGCCCAGGTGTCTTACCGATTTGAATAACGTTAACTCCATTCCTCCCATTCTTGGGTTGCTGAAAGGTGGAATTACCCTTTTCCTGGCAAACAACACAACTTCCGTCTTAGAGGGGTTTATTCCCAGTCCTCGACCCTCAACCCATTTTCCAACAATGGAGAGTGCGTAGCTGAGTCGGTCACTGAGGCTTGATGGGAGTTTACCTGGGATCAGGTCATTGCTACATCGTCTGCGTATGCGCTCACAATAAAGCCTTCCCTCTCCAGGGCTTTAAGCAATTCGTCCATTACCAGGGTCCATATGAGCGGAGATCGGACACCTCCCTGCGGTGTTCTTCTGCTGACGTTACAAGTTTGGTTGAAAGCTATGTCGTTCTGAAGCATCTATTGGATAGGCCTTTACTTTTTTTCTATTTTTTTTCTCAAAACTAGTGACCATTATAGTCTAAGAGCTGATGAACATTTTTTTATTTATTTCAACAACTTTCTAACCTTCATACGTTTGTCGTCCTAAATGAGAAAATCACAAAAATCACATTCTGCCGCATGGTATGAATGAGGCCTCTGGGAGATGCCTACATTTGGGGGCAGAAATAAAAGAAAACCTTAAATTTTTTGTAAAAACTATTAATTTAGACCCTTTCTAGGAAAGGAAAAAAAAATAAAAGTTACTACGAAAGAAGAAGCAGGCTCCAATCTACATTTCGTCCATACAAAGTTTTTGGCCACGCCTATTTTTAGAGGTCTATTTTACATAAAATTTAATTTGCATCAAATACGCGCTTAAAATAGTTTAAGTTGATTTACTAATATGGTAGTGCTATAAAGCATAAAGCAAAATATAAGCAGAAAGCAAAATATATAAAAAAAAATACATTTGTCACCCTGCGTTTCAATAAAAAATAAAAAAAAAACTGAGTACCTAAGCTTAAGATTTGGCTAAAATGAGTACAGTAGACCTTTGAAAAAATATTAACTAGAGTAATATTCATGAAAAAATATCTATTTTAAGAACTTTAAACCCGAATACCGGACAAACAGTCAAAATTCTCCCCTTTATTTACTACACTGCAATGGCAGCATTTAATAACTCGTATGCACAGATCCTATGCTTATATCTACTTAAAATTGAATTCGAAATATTCTATTAATATTATTTAAGCGAAACAAATGAGATATTGCGATTCGCTTGCAAAAATGCCAGAAAAGCCAAAAGTCCGCAATCGTCATTTAAAGAAAAGAAAAACAAGTGGAAAGTGCAACAGCGCGTATGTAAAAACTTCAGTCCGTCAGTGACGGATTGCAAAATACCCTACCCTACAAAATAAGGAAATATGGTGAAAATTCCTTTCACCATTATCTCAAAATTATATGCTCCAAACCCGAGAAAATAATTCCTGTTACTAGCGAAAAGTGCTTTCAAATAAAACCGCATTCAGAAAATAATTTCAAATAATTATTTTATGCATTTTTTAAATAATAAATGCTCACAAACGACAAAAAAAAACGCACGTGTGCGTGTGTATCCCCTTTTCCCCATAATATTATGCAACATTACTTGAAATCGTAACTTTACTGAGCAAAATATACTTTATCCCAACGTTTCGTCGTTCTTTTTCGACATTTTCAAGGGAATCATTATATTTTCCAATAACTACTACAATGGCTTATTAATTTTTGCAATTATTATGTAATTTTAAGTGTGACTGACATGCTGTTACAGGTTCATTTTATTTGTAATTTATTATTCTATTTCTTATGATTTAAAGTTACTGCGTGTTTATATTCTCTTTATACCACATCCCATAGGATAGAAGGTATATTAAGTTTGATTCATAGTTTGTAACATAGAGAAACAATCACCGTAGACCCCCAAGACCTTAAGGGCATATGATCGAGACCGCATAGTTAGTCGAATGAGCCATGTCCGTCCGTCCGTCCTTAAATTTTGAGCTAGGAGCTTGAAACTTAATATCTGTTCTTTCTAGGTCCCGAAGCAATACAAGTGTAAAAATTTTTAAAATCCGCCCACTTTACTTATTAACATGAAAGTTCAAAGTTGTCGTAGGAAGCTGAAATTTGGTACGCGTTATCCTCGCTTAAGTGTATTGCGATTGACATTTCAAACAAAGGCGAAACTCGCCCCCTTTTGAGCGTGGTGATATTTCATTTGCATTTTAATAAACGGTTTTTATTCGATATTCTTTGAATCCAAAAAACTTGCGCTATAAAATGTTCGGATATGTGTGAAAGCTATCAACTGAAATGAATAAATTTTTGCCACGCCCACTTTTGGTGGCGTTTTTAAGTATAAACCAAATTTTTAGTATGAAAATGCAATCAACACTTCTGATAAAAAATATAAACAGAAATACGATGCTATTGAAAAGGGATGGATGCCACACCCCTTTTTAAGGAAGAAGATTCCTAAAATGCGAAATTCTAAATATAATTGAAGTTTATAGAAACTGAAATTTAACAACCAAGACTTATGACACAATTCGGAGCTTGAAAATGGTGAATTGGGGTGGGGTATCCAACGATTCGCCTAAGCGGATTGTAGCCCTCCCACTAGTTTAAAGCTATATTTGGCTTAGGGATAAGGCAACCTACATTAAACCAAAATAATAAATTATTTTTTTCCAAAAGATTTCAAAAATGGGTTTTTCATGTATTTTCGAAAAAAAAAAATCACAAAAATGTAGGACAAGGCGGATGCCACCCCCCCACATACATATCTCTAATGGTATTCAAAAATTATCCACAAACTTAAAGAAAAATAAAGCAAAATTTAGATATTCGACAACTTCTGAGATTTGGCTAAAAAAGCACACAAAAATTTCCAAAAAACTCGTTTTTAAAAGCGATCGAAATCGCTGTTAAGATGTTAAATCTTAATAGCGATATCGATCCTATTTAACAATTTTGGCTTATGTGTCTAACCTAATTTTTCAAAGGCCATTTAAATAATCTGTGGCCACAAGCGATAACCGCTTAAGTTGACTTAAGACAAAAACTAGATTTTTACTACATTTTAACACGCGTGTTCTGTTCTGCTATATTAAAAATTATATTAAAAACTATATTAAAAATTCTGGCCTTTTATCTTCAATTTTCGTTGAAACAAACGAAAAGGAAATAAAATCACTCAACTCATTCTAACAGCATTTGCAATAGCCGCTTAAATCATAAAAGAATTTTGAACTGCAAAATGTCGGTACCAAAACAACGACTTGAGTCGATTTAAGATGCTTTTCCAAATTAAAAAAAACTATTCAGAAATAAATCGAGCATATTCTAATAAAAACAGCTTAAATCGACTTAAGCGTTTATTGCAAATATAACCAAGCTCCTCCATGATAGTCAAACAGAGATAAGTCGTTATTGCAAATTTCAGCTGGATACATCGAAGGAGACTATGTAGGGTAAGCGGTTTTAAAAAAAATCAAATTCAAGAAACTGCAGAACTATGTTGAGTTAAGGTATTATTTCAAATGCAAGGGGGAAAATTTTATTTGACTGTTGCGAAGATACAATAATAAATTTTTAAGTGTCATCTACAGTGGAAGTTTACTACAATGAAAGTCAAGTGCTGCTTTTTTATTTTGAAAGTTTTTTCTCAACGCAGGTACCTGCTCATGCTGTGTTAGTCAGAGACTTTATTCCAAATTTAGTTTAGATAAATTCAATCATAAAAAACAGCAATTTTGAAGAACCTTTTGTAGGTTTCAATACGCGTGGAAGTGAATCCTTTGGTTTTTGGAAAAATACAGATCTGACCTAGTGCAATACTGTTTTTGTTTTTTCGAAAAAAAATTTCCATTAGTCAAAAATCCGTGGCCACAGAACAAGAACCACGTTTACGGACACCAGCTAGAAATTTTTTTTTTTTTTTCCCGTGGGTAGGAAAAACCTTCATAGGCACTACGAGGACCGGCCGCGCGTGCTCATAGTAGTGTGAGATTCTTACTCACTAAAAAACCTCCCATTTTCCGTTTGACTACGACTAAGTTTCCTTAACAAGTAGTTCAAGCTTCTGTAGTAATCGCGTGTGGCAGGCTGCCTTCCAACGAAGGCACCTACAATACCGTCAATTTATGCGGTTTCATCTTATGCTGCTAGATCTAACGGTCTCATTCGTTGTAGTCCGCGCGTAAGATTTGTCTGATTACCGATTGCGATTCGTAGATCTCGGTGTAGATCGCTATTTCTTATATACCATGGAGCATTAATGATTGCTCTGAGTGTCTTATTTTGAAAAGTTTCTAAAATAGATATATTGCTTGGTTTAGTACAACCCCAGAGTTGTATATCGTACGTCCAAGATGGTTTTAGCACTTGCTTATACAAAAGCAGTTTGTTATATACGCTTAGTTTCGAAAACCTTCCGATAAGCCAATTCATTTCTCTTAACTTGATTTCGAGCTCGTCGCGTTTCTTTTTAACGTGCGGCTTCCATTTAAGTTTTGCGTCTAAAGTCATTCCTAGGTATTTCGCTTCATTTGAGTACGGGATTTGTACCGAGTTAATGAATAAAGGTTTGTTGTTTATCTTTTTATAAGTAAAGTTAACATGCGTCTCGTTAAGGACGACTCGCCAGCTCATCGACCAGTCGCATATTTTATCTAAAGCGCGCTGGAGTTTCCCTGTTGATAATTCAACTGTCGTATCAATAGCGAGAATTGCAGTGTCGTCTGCGAACGTAGCTAAAATTGGTCCCCTTATCGTGGGGAATGTCTCTTGCATAAAGCAAAAATAATATTGGGCCGAGAACGCTTCCTTGCGGGACACCGGCATTAATCTCTTTGAATTCCGAGTACTCATTTTCGTACCTTACGCGAAAGATTCTGTCTTTAAGGTAAGACTCTAAGATTCTATAGAGTTTTTCTGGTAAGCTAAGCCTTAACTTGTCCTTCAGGCCTTCGTGTCACACCTTGTCGAAGGCTTTTTCGTACCTTACGCGTGCCTTACGCGAAAGATTCTGTCTTTAAGGTAAGACTCTAAGATTCTATAGAGTTTTTCTGGTAAGCTAAGTCTAAACTTGTACTTCAGGCCTTCGTGCCACACCTTGTCGAAGGCTTGCGATACGTCGAGAAAAGCGCTAGTACATATCTTTTTCGCTTCCAGAGCTTTTTCGATTTCGTTTGTTATTCGATAGACCTAAATCCGAATTGGTGATCCGGAATCAATCGTCTTTCTTCGATGATTGGTTGCAATCTTTTAAGCAACAGTTTCTCGAATACCTTAGATATTATCGGCAGTAGCGAAATAGGTCTGTATGACTTTTTGTCGTTCGGAAATTTTCCTGGTTTCGGAACCGTTATGACCTCTGCCACTTTCCATTGCCTTGGAACATTGTATAAAATTCTCATGGAGGCGTTAATGATATGGAGCAGCTTGACCAAAGCTTTTTTCGGTAGCTCCTTTAGAATTTCGCAAGTAATTAAGTCTTAGCCAGGGGCTTTGTTGTTTTTCAGATTATTTATCGTTTGACGAAGTTCAGCCAATGACACGGTTTTTATACTATAATTATCTTGTACCGCATAGGGATTGAGCTCCTCGACCAACGGTTCCCCGTCAAACGGTTTGAATGTTTCTTCTAGGTAATCTGCAAATAAATCCGCTTTTTCTTTGTCTTCTCTTGCCCATTGGCCGTTGGCTTTTCTTAATGGCGCAGAGTGTACTATAGGCTTCTTAACGGACTTGACTGGTTTCCAAAGAGAGTAGTTCGAACCTTTATCGGCAGTCAAACTTTCGAGGTAAGCAGTAGTCTCGCGACTTCTAAAGTCTTGAAGTTCGTGCTTTAGTTTATTAGTAAGGTGGTTCAAGATGGTCTTATCCGGGGGTGCTCGCGAACGTTGCTATCTCTTACGCGCTCTCCTCTTTTCGCATACTAGCTCTTCTATTTCTCGCGGATATATTGTTTCGCTGTTCGATAATTCGGACCTCCGAAAAGAAGTGCTATTCCACGCAGCGCTCTGAACAACTCTCACGAGTTTATCTAATTCTTCTTCTATTTCAAGTGGCGTTTTGAGCGGTACATTTAAAGCTATGTTTTCTTTGCAGTATTTTCTAAAGCCGTCCCAGTCGGTGTTGTTGTTAGTTAATCTAGGCGCTCTATTCTTTTTCGCTATTCTTTTTCAAAAGAACTGCCGAGTGATCTGAACAGAGATCAAAGCGTTCTTCTACGTTCGTAAGGTAACGAGGTACCCCCTTGGCGATAAAGAAGTCGACGAGATCAGGTATATACCAGCTAGAAATATAATTTTCATTAGAAACAGTTTTAATTTTGTGAGTATGAGTATTAAATTGAGTATTATGAGTATGAGTATTAATTTAATGAGTAACTACAGATAAACAAATAGAGTGGCGTAACAGCTCGATGTGAACCAGAGCCAACTTCTCAATGCTGTGAGCTGTATGCTGTGTGTGTTAATTTGGACTAAAAATTTTTTTGCCCAATCCAAACAGCGCCGGCGCTTTCAGAAGTTTTTCAAGACAAATTATACTCTCGGAGGGCTTGTCAGACTCTCGCGGAATTGTCATCCAGAGATGACAATTTACTTCATATGTAGTAGATCTACTTCACTTTTTCTCAATTTCCATCTGCTACGTAGTAAACCGGATCTACTTTGTATTTTAAATTCTATTCAATTATTTGGTTTTTATTATTGTCAAGTCACTGAATGCCAAACTCAGCAATAGCTCGTGAGCTCAACAATTTTTTCGCATATTGCCTTTGTTTAAATAAACTAAAAAAGGAAGTGTTTTGTAATCATAACACATTTGCTACATTTTTCGCCAATCTACTTCGTATTTTTGTCCAGTTTGTTACTTTTTACGAGTCCAGCATTTTCATCCGTGATGGGTTCTCGTTCTAGGCTTGATCCTTTAGAATTCTATCTTATGGATTAATATCTAAGTTCTGCGAAGGTCACGGAAAAACCCTTATATTGTGACAAATAATTTAATGTTTCAGGTTGATTATTTTTCAGTAGAATGAAAGAATGGAATGGAGTAGAAATTAAATTTCTTGCATGGGCAAGACACAAAACAAATTTTTCCTATAGAAGTGAAGTGGGTAAATATTGGATTAATCGCTCTACCAAACATTTGTTTAAACGAAAGACTAACAAAGTTTTTGTAATCTAAGCTGTAGCTACGATATTATGTTTTAAATCTACTCAGCCATTTAACAACTTTCGTTCACTCTTTACGGGCTGTTTTATCGCTAAAAGCTACGCCGTGGCTTAAACTTCAACCCGAAGCTCTGCAGATGTTATAAACTGATTTTTTATAGGCACAGGCTACTATCAAACGAGTTTTTGGTGCATTTGGCACTTGGAGGTGATTTTATTTTCATTAATTTGTTGGCACCACACCTACTACCTTAAAACATACCTACTTTATTTTTTGCATTGCAAGAAAATTCGTCATTCTTGCGCGGTTAATGTTGCTTACTATTTCCGTAATAGCCTTCCCTTTCCTTTTTCCTGTAAAAATTAATTTGTTGATATTAAAAAATAATGTAAAAATTATATTTTAACCATCTGTTTAAAAGATGGCTGTCAGCTGTCACCATCTAGTCGCTTAAGTACCTATTTGATTATTAATATTGAAACTAAGACTTTTTACAAAATTTAAACAACATTAAAAATGGTGTTTGTAATTTAGCTACTAGTTCCTGGATGGAGCTATTTAAAAAAAATATCATTGCGCTTTGTTAGAATGGTACACTTTTCCAAAAACCAAAGTGTTCACTTACTTAGGTGTTTTGAAACCTGTATAAGGTTTTAAGAAATTGATTTTTTATGATTGAATTTAGCAAAAACTAAATTACGCATAAAGTGTGCTAATTCTCTGAGTATCGTTGTATATAAATCGAATTTTCTTTTTTTTAAATCAATTTTTATTTCTTTTGGTTATTGTAAACTCCCCTTAAAAAAATTTAATTTTATGTTTCCATAAAAAAAACCGCTCAAATTCAAAGAAGTAAAAAAACATGCTAATGAAAAACAGCTAATCTTATTTAAGAAGGCATGCAGAAAGTTTTCCAGTTTGCAATAAGAGCTTAAGTTACATTGGTGAGCATAAAGGTGTAAAAATAATTTTGGAAAAACAACTTTAAAAACACTTATTGCAATAAAATTGCAAATAAACGAGCTAGAAACAAAATCAAAAATTCCGATGGCTACAGTTGAATCCCTCTATCAAACTCTGTGTACTTTTCCTTTCTCAAAGGCACCAGTTTTTTCCAGGGTTAAAGTGAAGTTTCAAAGTACATTTCCCGATAATTATATTTTTAGACTTAAGCGGTTTTTGCTTGTGACCACAGAAATAAAGTAAAAAAACATGTGGTTAACCATTATGTCAAAATTTTGTGCGCACAATATTTTGAAAAAGTAGTTATTGTTGATATAACAAGGAACTGCATAGTTCAAAAAATAATATAAAAGTATTTAAAAATGCATTATGCATTTGAAATTTTACATGTGAAAAACTAAGATAGTGTATTTTGTTATTTAAAATCTTTAAAAAAATAGTAATAAATTACAAAACTTTCAACCGACTTTGTTTTCCACCCTACAACAGATACAGCTGTAAAATAATTAAATATGATAGGTTCCTTAAGCAACTAAAGTTTTTGTGAAATATTGGGGAGATCATGGGTTTAAGAACCCTTAATTTAAGAAAGAACAATGGGTAAAAGTGGTCCAAATTTCCACTACGAACAAGACCTATGTGGGTGAAAAGGTTATCAAATATGGAGGAATTTTTACTATCACAGCAAATAAAAAAACCATGTCATTAAAAGGTTAGGTACAGCTTTATAAAGCAAGGCATATTTTTACTATAAATATGTATATGGGGCGAGCGTATGATAACTCCGGCGCCGGCCGTTACATTCGTTGCGGAAATTTGAACCAACCCACCCCCATAAATTTTTGCCCATTGTCCTTAACAAACATTTTCAATAAAACGACTCTAAAATCCTCTCAACTATGAATCAAAACGCATTTTACACAATCTTAAATAAATAATGTTGGGCTTGAGGATCAGACTAAAATCAACAAACTTATATTTGACAAACTGAGCAAGCTCGAGTTTAAGCCTCGAAAAAATTACAAGAGAACATGAATATGAAACAGTTGTTTAACGGCCTTCTGAATAAAATAGACGAACTAGAAGTATTTCTACGGAAAAATAATATTGATATTTGCATGATTACGGAAACTCACCTTAAAAACGGGTCTACACCCAAACTTAAAGGTTACAATGACTATCACGCACATCACCCTTCGCAAAATTCGAGAAGAGGATCTTCCCTCTACATTAAGAACTGCATAAAGCACTTCAAGAACACAGAAGTTGAGCTAGACTATATGGGGATCAGTTCAGTTTCTGTAAAAATTGACTGCCTAGATTACAACATTGCATCTTTCCCGCCAGGGTATAGACTGGTGGAAGACGACATTGATCGTATGTATGACTTCATTGGGTCCAATTTTATCATTGGGGGTGACTTTAACGCGAACATACTCGTTGGGGTTCACGATGCAATTCAACAAGAGGCAGATTACTGTACAAAAACAGTATGAAAGGTGGGGTGGACTTTTTCTCCACGGGTAAGCCAATTGGCGACTTTTTCATCGCTAAAGGTTACCCCAAATACCTTACGCGAATCGAAGAGTGTTATGATCTTTGCTCAGACCACTCAGGACTTATCTTGAAGATGGGTGGAAGACTGGCGAAAATAGAAAGAGCTCCTAGATTAGCTAGCGAAAACTTGAACTGGGACGCCTTTAGAAAGGACTGTAAGGAGGGTGTTGGCTTGAATGTGCCATTGAAAACTCCTTTCAAGTAAGAAACCGCAGTTGACAAATTCATTGAAGCAATTCAGAGCCCTGCTTGGAACAACACTTCGTCCCAAAAGAACGCTGTTAGCACCGACGGGCATGTACGCACAACATATTCGCTCGAAATCGAAGAATTGATTCGTGAAAAGAGAAAAGCGCGTAGAAGATGGCAAGGCACGATGGCTCCCCCAGACAAAACCCTCTTGAACTACCTCTCTAACAAACTGAAAGGAATGTTGCAAGATTTGAAAAATCGTGAGACCACCGAATACCTTGAAGGCTTGTCGGCTGATAGGAGGTCAAACTACTCGCTGTGGAAAGCAGTTAAGTCTATCAAGAAAATGGGCAAGAGAAGACAAAGAGAAAGCGAATTTGTTTGCTGAACATTTAGAAGAAACATTCAAGCCTTTCGACGTTCCGCCGTTGGCTGACGTTCAAAACAACAACGCGGAACCTAGTTAGTTAGATAGTTTTAGAATGAAAATAATAAGGCCCTGGGTTACGACCTGATCACTGGCGAAATATTGAAAGAACTACCAAAAAGGCACTAGTCAAGCTGCTTTATATGATAAACGCTTCTCTTAGACTTCTATACGTTCCAAGACAATGGAAAGTAGCTGAAGTCATTATGCAAATGATAAAAAATCTTACAGGCCCATATCGCTTCTGCCGATAATATCGAAAATATTCGAGAAACTTCTGCTGAAGCTATTACAACCAAAATTTGCAGAAAGACGCTTAATCCCGGATCATCAATTCGGTTTCAGACCTTACCATTGCACAATAGATCAAGTCTACAGAATAACGCATGAAATTGAAAAAGCCTTAGAAGGGAAAAAAATATGTTCAAGTGCTTTCCTCGACGTATCGCAAGCCTTCGACAAGGTATGGCACGAAGGCTTCAAATATAAGCTACGGCAAAACTTGCCGGAAGACATGTTTAAAATATTGGAAAATTATCTTGAAAGCAGACTCTTTCGTGTTAGGTGTAGTAGTGAATGCTCGAGTTTCAAGCAAATTCGGGCTGGCGTACCCCAGGGAAGCGTCCTCGGTCCGACCTTGTTGCTGCTCTACCCAAGAGACATACCTCTAGATGACGAGACAGTCGTGGCCACCTTTGCGGACGATACGGCCATCCTGGCAACAGGTGAATCAGTCAAGTCATCAACGAGAAACCTCCAACGAGCATTGGACAGAATTTGTGTCTGGACGAAGACTTAGCGAATCGCTCTTAACGAGAACAAGTCTACGCATGTGAATTTCACTTACAGAAGGGTTAACAATTTACCTCTGTTGATAAATTCTGCACAAATACCTTACGAAAATGAAGCGAAATATCTAGGGATGACACTGGACGCTAAACTAAGGTGAAAACCACACGTAAGGAAGAAGCGTGACGAGCTCGAGATAAGGCTCAGGGAAATGTATTGGCTTTTTGGAAGATTTTCGAAACTAAGCATATATAACAAACTGCTCTTGCACAGGCAGGTGTTAAAGCCGTCCTGGACATAATGTATACAACTTTGGGGTTGTACCAAGCCGAGCAACATATCCATAATGCAGTCTTTCCAAAACAAGACACTAAGAGCAATTGCGAATGCTCCATGGTATATTAGGAATAGTGATATTCACAGAGATTTAGGAATAGCTACCGTGAGCGAAGAAGTAACAAACTTTGCTCAAAAGCTAAATGCTCGCCTTCATGTTGATTACAACAATGAAATGATCCGTACTCTCACCAAGACTTTTAACGATGTAAACAGCGAGCGACGACTACAAAGAACAAGACCCTTCGATCTAGCGACGTAGGGTGAAGCCGCACTATTGAACGGCTTTAGTAGGTGCATTCACTGGATAGCAACCTACCCAATGCGATAAACACTACGGAAGCGTAAACTACTTGTTAAGTTAACTCAGTTGTAGTCAAGAAATATTATGAGAGAGCGAAAATTTACTAATAACGGGTGATTTTTTAGCTGGTTTGGTTTTGGCAACACTGGTTTTGACAGCTGACGTGTGTTTAGTACCTTGTGTCACTGTCAAACAGCTTCAGTTTGGTTTGCAATTTAACCATGGATTGTCTTACAAATGAACAACGCTTGCAAATTATTGAATTTTACTATCAAAATTCGTGCTCGGTTCGAAATGTTCATCGCGCGCTGCTTCCATTTTATGGTCGGCATTCTCGACCTTCTGAGCAGTCTATTCGGAAGATTGTGACCAAATTTCGCACCAAATTTACTTTGTTGGGCATTAAACCACCAACACGTTTACGTACTGTGCGTAGTGAAGAAAATATTGCAGCCGTATCAGCTAGTGTGACAGAAGACCGCGAAATGTCGATTCGGAAGCCAACATCCATGCATTCATTCGTGAGATACCGGCCGATATGTGTGAAAGAGTATGCCAAAATTGGACTCAGCGGATGGGCTACCTGAGACGCAGCCGCGGTCAACATTTGCATGAAATTATCTTTAAACATTAAATTTCAAGGTTCAAACTATCGATTCAAATAAATATTTCATTAATTTTTTCGAATTTTTTGTGTTTTTTTTTTAAAAAAAAGTTCTCAACCTCTTAAAAAATCACCCGTTATAAAGTGCGTTCTGGCAGTTTCATAGTGTCTCTCACAAATGGGTGGTTTTTTAGCAATCGGGCATAACCAATATCGGCTACTTCGGTATTATATACCTGCTATAGTGGGCGTATTATTACTTGCTATATTGGGCGTATAGTGGGTATTATATACCTGCTATAGTGGGGTGCCGTGGCGTAGTGGTTAGTGTGTGTGCTTACTACGCCGGAGGTCTGGGCTCGAATCCTGCCATCGTCACCTGAAAAAATACTTGCTCTTTCACGGTCCCCACCTCCGCGAGGGTCCTGACAAGCCCTCCGAGTGTATCATTTGTCTTGAAAAACTTGTCAAAGTGCCGTTCGGATTCAGCAAAAAATTGTAGGTCGCCTTGTTTGTAAAGAAATTAACACACCAGCATACATTGTTGAGAAGTTGGCCCTGGTTCACCTCGAGCTGTTGCGCCACTCTATTTATTTATTTATTATAGTGGGCGTGTTGGTATCTTTGAAAGGTTTGGAGTTTTCGCCTCAAAAAAAAAAAATTGGGCTTAATTGTCAACAAAAGCCGACGGACGGCTACATAAATTAATAAATAATTACTGTAGCCATCCGTCGGCTTTTGTTGACAATTAAGCATTAATTAATAATATGCTTAACGGTCTTTGTTAATGAGTATGACTTCCTCCCGTCTTTATTTTCTTATAACAAAATTTACTGTAGTCAAAGATTGTCCGCATCTCATTTTTTTTTGTTTGATAAAGGTTCAAAACTAAACATCGGATTATTAATATGTCGTAATCAATTGTACTTTGACTCAAACCCGTTTTCAAAAATAGAGACGATTTTTATTTAATATTGTGAAATTATAATCGGTTTTTGTTGACTTACAAACAAAGTTTAATGCTTGTGAACGGAGTTGATCATTCAAAAAGTAAGAAAAAGGAGTAACCAATGAAACACAAACGCTGATAGCCAAGGCCGTTGTGCCTTTTGACCGGAAATAAATTTATAAGAATATAATAAATTATTATAATGGGATAATTTTATATTATATAATAATTATATATAATTTAATAAATAAATAAAATAAATGGTTTAACCGCCGATTTATTATAAAAAAATTTTCGAGAACGAGTGTAACGTTTTTGCCAGGCCTAAAGGCGCTTAGCCTTATTTAATTACATAGAAGTTTTATTACATGTATACGCAAAAATATAAAATTAAATAATTCACTTTTTTCAGTTTCGACACAGGACGCCGGTCAAAATTCCTATCAAGTGCAATATGTGGACACTGAATTGTACCACAGTAACTCTAGTCAGTCACAGATGTAAGTTTCTACCGTCGCAAAATATTTGTTTTCCCATTTTTCCCTGTAAAACATCCTTCATTTATATGCTTTGGCTTTCAGGACATATCCTTTCTGCCCTGTTGGTGATTATCAAACAACTAGCCAATCCTACTACTCAGCAACGGGCAACTACTCTACAACGAACACACCCCCATCACATGCATCTGGGTTGCCTTATTTAGTTCCTGGTGAGGAGAATCTCCTCCTCAATACTTCTTCACAAAGTCGTGACTCACCGCCGAGCTTAACCGTAAGGGTTCTTGATAAAAGAACTATAATAACAATATTGCACAAAATTCTCATCAGAGGATTATAAATAAATTATGATATCTATTCACAGGAAGTGTCTTACTTGCAAGATGCACAAACGCCAACGTCAACCACACCCTCAACTGCAGGCTCTACCGGAACCAGCAATGGTGGCGGCGCAAGTGGCGTCGTTAGTGGTAGTGTCAGTGGGGTTGGCAATGGAGGACTCAATGTCGCCGATACGAATAACCTAGCAAATGCCAACAAGATCGCCTCGGCAACGGTAAGTCAAGGGGATGCAGCAGTCGCATCCTCAGCATCCTCAATCATAGGGATTGAAAAATTCATTAAAAATTCATTGCATCCCCAAGAGTCATGTGAATGTATGTGTGTGTTTCTGTATGCGCTTGTGTTTTCCATATAATTTCCAGATAAAGTGGCTTACTCGTAACTACGAAACAGCAGAGGGAGTGAGCCTCCCCCGTTCGACCTTATACAATCACTACATGCACCATTGCAACGAGAACAAATCAGAGCCAGTGAATGCTGCTAGCTTCGGGAAGCTTATTCGCTCCGTGTTCTCTGGTTTGCGGACCCGTCGCTTGGGCACTCGTGGCAATTCAAAGTATCACTACTATGGTATTCGCATAAAACCCGGATCTTCTTTATCGCATACAATGGAAGATAAGCCAGGCCAGCCATTCTCTGGGCAACATCCCAACGGTGGCGCTCTCAACGGTCTCGGTGGTGGGGGCAACGGTTCAACCGCTCTCGGAGGCGGAAGTTTGGGCAAAGGCATGAAAAAGCATGGTGTCAAGCCGGAAACATATGAGGCTTGCTCACAGGTAAGTCCCTTTTATATTGTGTTTTGAAAAACTTTTGTGTACAAAGCGGATTCTTTAAAACCCATCCATGGTGCAGAAATATAAAAGCAAAGTTCTGTTGCTGGAAAAAGCCTTTGTGGTGACAAGCTGTTTATTTTTCTGAACCTAACTCTCACGAATTGTTTCATATATATTTTCCAACAGCGTGTATTATTTTAATTAAATTTCTGCAAAATGAGGATTTCACTTTGTGCAATTATTGTTCAGTGCGGTCTAAAAAAATTCTCTTTGTAAAGGTTGAACAGTGTATTCTGGTGTGTGTTCCAAAAGAGTAATTAGTTGCACGGGATTTTAAGCTTTGGGATATTCATAATATTTATAAGCTCGTACTTGTGAAGATAAAAATGCAATAATTCGAATTTATGCTAAACTAATATGAAATAAAATCTCTCGCAGTGAAGCGTATCAAATTCATTAACGATATCAGTTTAAACGATTTCGGATAACAAAGGCCTTAAAAAATGTTTGATAGAGATTGAGACTAGAAAAAAATACAATTTAAACTCGCAGAAAACAGAAACGGCGCGGCATCGAATATCGAGTAAGTTATATGAAAATTGTATCCTGTGTAAATTAATAAATAGAAGGTGCACAAAGAGATTTTTATAAATTCTTCGAAATTATTAAAATGCAGATTTGCCCTCAGGCGTTGTCAATGAGAGTTCGAGTAGAACATTTTTAGTTCTTGAGATAAATACAAAGACAGACGATTCTTGTATTAAAAAAATTAAAGAGTGTTTACCGAGCAGATTTTTTGGTCTACGAATATATAACTTAAAACCTTCTGAGACTTACTTTTTCGGGCTCCTAAGAACTGTTTTAATTGACCATAGAAACTGCTTAAAATATAAGAATTGGCTTCAGAGTCATTTACATTCAAAGTAAATCATCCAAAGTAATAGCAAAAAATTCGTTTTTGTAATTTACTTTGGATGTAATTCACTAACAATGCATCAAGCTAACAATAAAGTTTTTCCAGGCGGCTTATCTTAAAATGTCTTAAAAATTTGCTGCAAGAAGAAAAATATTTGTTTTTTTCTCTCTCTAACACCAAATTGTTTATTCCAAAAACAAATTATTTTTGGTAATCAAATAGTTTTCTTGCAAGCATTTCTGTGTTGGCAGGAACTATTTTATGTTTGGATAAAGCTAGCAAGGCCTTTGTTGGAAATTATACAAGTGCGAGAGACCTTTTTTGGAAAAATCATTTTTTTAACAAAAAAAAAATGGTTGCTGAAAGCATGCTTAAAAAATAAATGCTTAAATTTTGAATGGTTTTCAGATAACCCGCGTTTTTAATTTTTATGAGAACAATTCTGAACTCACCCCGAACGTTTCTCTTCGAATAACATCGGGCATGGTCACCGGGAAACTGCTGTGATTGCGTTACAATTGAGATTGGCTCCGCAGGTTGTCGACGTCGACGGTTCTAGTTCATCCTCTTGTTGTTGTTGAGGTGCATTTAGTTGTGAGCAAACCGTGCTCACTGCATCGCAAGGTGTTTTGACCACAGCTGGGAGTGGGCGTGTGATGTTTATAACGGGGTCCCAGGTGCGAGAGAGTTTGAAACTATCATCGCGATCAAAATTTTGATGACGCTTAATTTCAATCGCCTCGAGGACCAATCGAGGGATGTAGTAAGTTTCTTGAGCCAAAACCTTGGCTTGATCAGAATGGATCCAGTGTTGTTCGTCTGGATTATCCAAAATATGCTCACATAAGTGCGGTTACTAAGAAACAGAGGGAAAAATCAGCTATATGTGAGCATATTTTGGATAATCGAGACGAACAACACTGGATCCATTCTGATCAAGCAAAGGTGTTGGCTCAAGAAACTCACTACATCTCTCGATTGGTCCGCGAGGCGATTGAAATTAAGCGGCATCAAAATTTTAATCGCGATGATAGTTTCAAACTCTCTCGCACCTGGGAACCCGTAATAAACATCACACGCCCACTCCCAGCTGTGGTCAAAACACCTTGCGATGTAGTGAGCACGGTTTGCTCACAACTACATGCACCTCAACAACAACAACAAGATTAGCTAGAACCGTCGACGTCGACGCACCGTTACACCCTGCGGAGCCAATCTCAATTGTAACGCAATCACAGCAGTTTTCCGGTGACCATGCTCGATGTAATTCGAAGCGAAACGTTCGGGGTGAGTTCAGAATTGTTCTCATAAAAATTAAAAACGCGGCTTATTCGAAAATTATTCAAAATGTTATCAAACAATCGCGAAAGCGTTAAAAAATACAAATGCTTAAATATTGGTAATTTATAGCAAATATTGTTTTGTGGCTTTAACTTACCACTTTATGCGTGCTGTCTGTTTTTTATTCCTCATACTATCCATGTTACCTGAAATATTACAAAAGATATTGATTTGAATTGCGTTTTTATTTCTTTATAGTAAATTTTGTCATAACTAAATTTCAAATCGACATTGGTAGTTGCCTTTAGGGGAAAAAGAGATAAGCAAGAAAAAAAAATGATTTTGTTAAGTGACTAAAAAGCGTTATGTAGAAATTGAATTCATCAATGAAAAATTTACTGGTTATCGGTATTCCTTGATTTTATTTCTTCATTTTCGAGCAAATATCAAATTACAGGACATTCCGATCTTGGCTATTTAGGGTAAAGCTTACTCTGGTCACTGTCCGACAAGGTTCATTTTCAAATAGATTATTATGGTCTTAACTCCAGTTTATTGATCGATGTGTGTTTCGCTCAACGATCTTGACCTTTGATGCTCATTAGTGGGTGCTTCAATGAGCGCACCGATTAATTTGTATACCTGTCTAGGAACTTTAATAGGGGGGCGAGTTAAAGTACGTCGTATAATTTGCAACACGTTGAAATCTTCGCAGAACTGACAAGGCCTTAAGAGCATAATGGCAATTGCGACAGGATAATTTTAAGTCAAATAAGGTATGTCTGTTTGTGTTTCAAATCGTTTTGGACCTTAAATTTAAAGCTACAAATTCAAAATTTTCTATCTAGATTTTCTCGGTCCCAAGGCGGTATGCGGGGTGCCGTGGCGAAGTGGTCAGTGTGTCTCTCTATTACGCGAGAGGCTTGGGTTCAAATCCTACCGTCGTCATCTAAAAAAAAACTCAATATTTCCGTTTTACGGTGTAAAATGGAACCTCAGCGAGCGTCTTACGAACCCTCCGAGAGAAACATTTGTCTCGAAAAAACTTCTTAAAGTGCCGTCCTCTTGTGTGAAAAATAATACTTTTTTTATTTATATATATATTTTATATATATATATTTTATATATTATATATAAAGGGTGATTTTTTAGCTGGTTTGGTTTTGGCAACACTGGTTTTGACAGCTGACGTGTGTTTAGTACCTTGTGTCACTGTCAAACAACTTCAGTTTGGTTTGCAATTTAACCATGGATCGTCTTACAAATGAACAACGCTTGCAAATTATTGAATTTTACTATCAAAATTCGTGCTCGGTTCGAAATGTTCATCGCGCGCTGCTTCCATTTTATGGTCGGCGAGTTTGGTGAACAGTTAATTTCAAGTTTCGGGCCGGTCAATTGGCCGCCTAGATCGTGCGATTTGACACCATTATATTATTTTTGTGGGGGTATGTCAAGGCTAATGTCTGTAGGGACAAGCCCGCTTCGATTGACGCACTGGAAGCCAACAACCATGCATTCATTCGTGAGATACCGGCCGATATGTGTGAAAGAGTCAGCCAAAATTGGACTCAGCGGATGGGCTACCTGAGACGCAGCCGCGGTCAACATTTGCATGAAATTATCTTTAAACATTAAATTGCAAGGTTCAAACTATCGATTCAAATAAATACTTCATTAATTTTTTCGAATTTTTTGTGTTTTTTTAAAAAAGTTCTCAACCTCTTAAAAAATCACCCGTTATATATATTATATATATATGTCAAATTAGTATTATCAATTGTTTTTATTTCCTTCCATTTTCAAAAGATTTCAATTCAATTCTTCTTTTCTTTAAATAATTTTATTTCCGCAAACGTACAATTGAAAATGTAAACGAGGCAGTCTCGATCTCGCCACTACTGATCGCTTCCGCTTCCAGAATATTTCTGAATAAAATTATTCAGTAGCGCCAGTCGATTCCACCCAAGCTTCGACATGAGAGTCGCTGCTTGTCGTTTTTGTATTAAACAAAGTACTGTATCACACAGTACTCCGATCCGACACGGCCATTCTGACGTTTTGCACGTCCTCGTGCGACTCATCTGCAACAAAAGCAATATTCTTTACAGTATCTGGTTCAACCACTCGGTCAATTCTGACCAGAGTAAACTTTTGAAAACTTTTAAACTTAAAAAAAAAACTCCATTAGCTTTAAATCTCATACATAATTTAACAACAAATTTAACTTTTATTACAATTTCATAGTTCATTCACAAATCAAAAACAGTCTTATTTAAAAAAAAATCTGAATGCCATCTGTCATGTCCCGCGTAACCAACTTCAAACATAATAAGCATTGTAGTCAGTCCAGTAATTTCTTTCCAATTACTAAAAAAAAACATCAATTATAACTTCTATCCAGTGATACTATTAACGGGTGATTTTTTAAGAGGTTGAGAACTTTTTTCAAAAAAAAAACACAAAAAATTCGAAAAAATTAATGAAATATTTATTTGAATCGATAGCTTGAACCTTGCAATTTAATGTTTAAAGATAATTTCATGCAAATGTTGACCGCGGCTGCGTCTCAGGTAGCCCATCCGCTGAGTCCAATTTTGGCATACTCTTTCACACATATCGGCCGGTATCTCACGAATGAATGCATGGATGTTGGCTTCCAGTGCGTCAATCGAAGCGGGCTTGTCCCTATAGACATTAGCCTTGACATACCCCCACAAAAAATAATCTAATGGTGTGAAATCGCACGATCTAGGCGGCCAATTGACCGGCCCGAAACAATCTTCCGAATAGACTGCTCAGAAGGTCGAGAATGCCGACCATAATATGGAAGCAGCGCGCGATGAACATTTCGAACCGAGCACGAATTTTGATAGTAAAATTCAATAATTTGCAAGCGTTGTTCATTTGTAAGACGATCCATGGTTAAATTGCAAACCAAACTGAAGCTGTTTGACAGTGACACAAGGTACTAAACACACCAAACCAGCTAAAAAATCACCCTTTACAACTCAACGAGAAAAGTAACCTCTATCCGGTTACTTAACTCAACAATCACTTCTCTCCAGTAATATTACAACACAATGCCTCTATCCGGCACATATAACTCATACCACCTCTCTCCGGTGATATTTATTCCATCACTGCTTCTTTCCAGCAATGCAATCACTTCGGACCACAACAATGCATATTACATCTTTACATTTTAAATTATATTAAGTAATCATATTTTAACAGAAAAACTTAATTATTCTGCTCAGTATTGCCATCATCAGTTTCAACAGGGACATGACCTTCAGGCATTCGTTTCATACGGTCATGAGCATACTTGTACGTCCTATTACAATTTAAAGATTTAACAACATATCGGTCGCCGTCCAAAACCTCTGGCCTTTGTATTTTGGGTCAAGCTTTGTTTCATTTCGTTCTTCGTTTTTGTAACAATACAAAGTCACCTACCACAAATTTATCCAGTCTTGCTTTAGTACAATCAAATCTTATTTTATCATAACAAGCATTCTTTTCTATATTACAAATGGCATTATTTCGAGCCTCATCAAGGTTTACTGTTAGTTCATTTGCATCAGACACCAACATTTCAAGGGGTCTAGCTACTTTACCTATAAGTAGTTCTAAGGGACTATATTTACTAACTCGACTTTGGGTACAATTTAACGCTAACTGTACATAAGGTAAAGCATCTTGGCAGCCACGATTACTTGTTTCAACTGCAGTGAGCATGTTCTTTAACGTGCCCATTACACGCTCAACTTGGCCATTTGCACGAGAACTTCCTGTTGCAATCAAATGGAGATTGATATTGTGTGCACTACAAAATCCACTGAATTCTCGACCCACAAAACAACGGCCTTGATCAGCAATAACTTGTGTTGGGGCGCCAAATAAAGAGATAGCTTGCTTTAATGCTGCAATGCTACTAAGAGTACCTATATTAGTAGTGTGATGCAACAAGACGTATTTTGTGAACGCATCTATCAAGACAAAAGCGTACTCTTTTCTGTCACTTTTTCCCCTTAGTTTTCCAGTCGCGTCTACATGTTTTTTTAGGGTTTTCTCATAACCCAAATGCATCAAAGCTTCGTGAGCGTTATTTATAATTGACCATCTTAAAGACCTAGGAACTATTGGCAAACATCTTAATCTACCACCACGCTGTATCTTTCTATAAAGAACTCCTGATCGAACGTCATAAGTCTGAGAAATATCATCATTAAGCCTATTCTCGTTTAAATCAGATATAATTTTTACAATTTCAGCATCTTGATGCTGTTCTGCCAAAAGCCAATTATCAGACAACTCAGTTATGTTAACGTACTTGAGCTCAATTTTCTCGTACACCTTACCAGAAGGAGGAAGTGGATTCATTGAAAAGAAGTCCGCATGACACATGTTGTTTCCTTTTCTATAAACAACTTCAAACTCAAAAGCCTGCAAGAAAGTCCACCATCTGTGCACTCGAGGAGTAAGGTCCAGCTTTTTACGAGACGCTTGCAAAGAGTTACAGTCAGTAACAACAACAAAGCTACGTCCGTGCAAATAGTGCCTAAAATGCTTAATTGCGTTGACAACAGCTAAAGTCTCCAACTCGTACGAGTGGTATTTGGACTCAGCGGGCGAAGTATGTTTGCTATAATAAGCAACCAAAAAACATTTTGTGTCCTTTTTCTGCATTAAAACAGCTCCATATCCAATAGCACTAGCATCTGTGTGAAGCTCTATTGAACATGAAGGATCAAATATTGTTAATACAGGCTCAGAAGTCAAGACTGATATTATTTGCTGTCTTATGGCTTCATGCACAGGTTTCCACTCAATTTTATTCTTGCTAGACGTCAAGGTATACAATGGAGCCATAATTTGAGAAAACTTAGGAACAAATTTTCTAAAGTAGGATGCAAGTCCTATAAATTGGCGCAACTGTGTAACAGTTTCGTGTGGAGGCAGAACTGTTAAGGCTTCAATCTTTTTGGGGTTTGGTTTCATTATACCAGCGCTGACCTCAAAACCAAGGTATTGTACTTTCTGTTTAAGGAAAGAACACTTTTTAAGATTCAGTGAGAATCCTTTATCGGTGAGCACTTGAAGAACAATACGAAGTCTTTCCAATGCCTCTTCAGCATTATTAGCCAAGATAAGGATATATTCCATGTAAACGACAACAAACGTATTAACAAAATTACCTAAAGCATTTATTACTGCTCGTTGAAAGACTGAAGGTGCATTTCTAAGTCCAAATGGCAAAGTCAAAAATTCATAGTGTCCATCAGGGGTTACAAAAGCTGTCAACTCAATTGAATCAGAATGAACAGGTATTTCTAAGCTCGTGAAAAAATAAGAACCATGCAATCGGTCAATTTGATCTGAGACGAGCGGTAACGGAAATCTGTCTGGCATAGTATTATCATTTAATTCGCGAAAGTCCACACACATACGATCGGAACCGTCTTTTTTCTTTACAAGAATTATGGGACTCGCAAAAGGTGAAGAACTAGGGCGAATAATACCACAATTTAAAAGTTCATTAATTCTGCCTCGTACAATACTACGCTCTTCAGTACTTAATCGATATGGACGTGTATTAACTGTTTTGTTAGGATCTTTTAATCGTATTCGCATTGGTACTGTATCAGCATGAGAATTAGGGATTCCGGTTATAAAATTTCGTTTGAAATAATTCAAAATATCTATCAACTTTGGCTTCAAATCCTGGCCGATGTCAGTATCTATTGCATTTAAATTTATATCCCCAGACTCAATTACTTCACAAGAATAAACACAATTAACCCTACTGAAAGTAAATTTGTCTGAGGTCATATGCATAGCAATACCTTGATCAAGCATTTCGCGACCAATCATTATCTTATGACGCAAATGCGTATCTGACAAAACATGAAACAAAATTTCTAAAACAATGCCATCGATTTTCAACAACAGTTAAATTTTGAATCGTGCTTTTTACACTTGTTTGTCCAATTCCTGTCATTATCACTACATTAAAACTACGTTTACCGCGAAACTTAAAACTCATTGATTCTTGAATAAGCGAACATTCTGAACCGGAATCATAAAAAAAATCAAATTTCTCACCAAAGTGATTCAATAATCCAGCAGGTGTACCGACAGCACATAAATCCACTCGTCGATCAGTTGAAGAAA